>BMAC01000450.1:607152-635472 GCA_014905375.1 Phtheirospermum japonicum | reverse complement strand
GGTTAGTAGGGGTCGACTCAAAAATAAAATCACTCATGGCTATAGGCATGGATTATTTGGCTATGATTGGCTCATTCGAAATTTATAGTGGCTAAAATAAATATATGAATATGGCCGGAAATAGGGTTTTATATGTGTCTTAACCTCATTTTCAAAGTCAACTACACACAGCGGTATCAAAGAGATATCAAGACTGAAACTTATTCAAGCACATGCAATGATGATAATCACTCAGGCTACTCACAGGATTTTTGCATGAAAAAGTTTTTCAAAAATATATCAAGACTGAAACTTATTCAAGCACATGCAATGATGATAATCACTCAGGCTACTCACTGGCTTTTTGCATGAAAAAGTTTTGAATTGACGCTGCTTTTAAGGTTTTTGCGAAATCAATTGCGTCCAAGTACCATTTTACAATATATAAATAATAATTTTGAAAACTTTATGCATTTATACACGCTCAAAGATAAGAACCTCAAATCAAACTTAATTAACTTCGACAGGCAAGCCATACAAACACAATTATAGCGCAAAAATAGTGATCAATCACGTTAAAAATATTAGCTAAGACAAACTCACGAAAATTTAAAATTTTGCACAATTTTCAATTATAAATCACAACTCAACCATCCCCCCCTCTAAAAACTCGGCAATCCCCTGATTGCCATAAACGAGTATAAGAAAATAAAAGCAAGGGAGAAAAAGAATAAGAAAATATCCCTGAAAATAGTTGAGCTTCTCCAAAAAGTACTTGTGCAATCATCTTTCGTCTCCAATCGCGTGAACTAAAATGTCTTGAATAAAACCTATAAAGACAAAACAAACGAACAAAACAAAATAACTAGTAAAAATAAAAGAAAACCAATACTTGGGTTGCCTCCCAAGAAGCGCTTGTTTAACGTCGAAAGCTCGACGTCTTCTACGAACGATGCTATTCCGGATCCAGAAATAAGTGACGATCGTGCCACGCCTTAGTGTTCTCCAAGAGTACGTTTAGGCAATTTAAATCACCAAGGCGAGCACGAAAAGCAAGTCGTAGAACAAAAACTTCAATTCGCTTCGGAGGTCGAAAAAGCGAATAATTGATCACCACGAACATATTAAAAGTAAATTGAGGCATAGGGTGATCCTCTAATTCCTTAAAAACTAGGGAATCCGTCGAACAAACGGCAAATCCCTTGTACACTCCGAACTTCTTCAAATCTTTAGCATCTCCCTCAACACTCTGAAAAATATTAAAATCTATATAATGACATAGGGGAAGGAAACTTTGCTTGATTACCTCAACCACCATCTCATTCTCATCCTCGATCATGGGTGGCTCGATAAGAGGCTCGCTCATCGCATCTTTCTCGATAAATTCGTCCACCACCTTTTCTACATCGGGCATCGCATCATCTCCATTCCTATTGAGCTCGATTGGGCATGAATCTCCATCGTCGATTAGGTTCTCCAATGGCAACACCTCCTCCTCGTTTGACAATTCCTCCAAAGAAGCCATTATTTGGGCACACGACCTCTCCATATTTGTCATACTTTGTTTCATAGACTCACAACTTCGATGCACAGACTCAAAAGGGTCATCTTCGAAATCGTCTTGAAAACTCATGGTCTTAGCTTCTTGATCTTGCTGCCCCGCCAAAAGTTGATTGTCTAGTTTATATTCTTCAGGGCTCGTACAATCTTGGACGGCGACAACACCCTCCTTTGGCTCATCATCAAATGTTACCAAACATTCATGCGTCATATGTCCTTGGCATCCACAACGATCACATATTACATTAGGTACGTAGAACATCCTCATGAATTTATCACCTACTTCATACCATGTACGCAAAGAATTAGGTTCTAGCCTTTCAAACCATTTCATTGCTTCTTCCTTCAGCGCAAAAGTGAAGAGTCGCATCTTCACTTGATCCCTTGTAAGACCGTGAAGAGGAGAACTATCAGTGATGAACTCGTATTTTTGAATGAATTTTTGCGCATC
Organism: Phtheirospermum japonicum; assembly: GCA_014905375.1. Taxonomy (NCBI): domain Eukaryota; kingdom Viridiplantae; phylum Streptophyta; class Magnoliopsida; order Lamiales; family Orobanchaceae; genus Phtheirospermum; species Phtheirospermum japonicum. Next base: position 633,482 of record BMAC01000450.1, on the reverse strand, counting down.
TTCGTTTGGACGCCCATGAAAAATCGGGAGATTCAATTGGTCATATTTGTCGGGAAAGTAATAATTCATCGCGTTACTCAATGGAATGGGCGATCGAAGAGCATGACACCAATTGAACGGTGGTTCATCATACGGATAATACATTTTTTAAAATTTTTTTTAAAGAAAAATTAATATCTTTGATTTTTTTTTAAATTTTTTTTTTCGAAAAATAAATATTTTTAAATTAAAAATATTATTTTCGATTTTTTTTATTTTAAAAAGATTTTTTTTTTTTTTTTTTTTTTTTACGAAAAACGGTTTGATAAATCTTGGGTTTTGATTGTAGACGTATCTTGCAAACATAACACTCAACGCACAAGATTAAAAGCACTGGTGGAAAATAATAAAAACAAATAAAACGAAAAATCACAATTAAATATTAAAGATAAACGAAATGAAAATAAAATAAAAACACAAATAAGGATAACGAAGAGCAAACACAAAATTCACAACCTTTAGTTTTCCCCGGCAACGGCGCCAAAATTTTGATTCAAGCCTTTGTATACCTACTTATAAATATTTGTCAAAAATTTAAAAGCTCACCCGCAAGAGAACGGGATCGCGTGTAGGTTGGTAAGTTGAACCGAATCGTCTCTCAAGGAAAACTAGGCTCGGAAGTTCCTTTTGTGTTTGCTTGTTCACGAATACGAAATAAAAATAAAATCCTAATCTAAACACATAAAAACAATAAATTGATTTATACGAAAAATAACACAAATCAAGAGTTTTGGAAATAATTAAGAAACTTGGGTTCTAGAGTTTCGAATCGTTTCCACGATCTATTGGGATAAATCCCAATTGATGGTTCACGGCGATTCTACACTCTAGACCCGTTAGATCTAATCAAGCAATCTCATCATATCATCATCAATAATCCCAACATCATCATCAACAATCTCTATAATATACAATTCATCATCATACATGGGGGGTTTTGTTGTTGAATATCAATTATTAAACTAACAAGTATGAATTGAAAGCATAGAATTAATTAAGCTATATTAAACTAAATTAAGCGAAGGAATTAAAGACTTACTAATTAAACGAGAAGAAAGTTGCAGCGTTTCCGCAAGCGAATCTTGAATCTAAATTATCTAATCTATCTAAGAACTAATCTAACTAATCTAAACTATGAATTTAAAATAAAGAAATTATGAAAAGTAACTACGAAATCGAAGGGCATTCGTTGGGGTTGTCAGCCCCTAAGAAGCCTTAAAAAACCTAAGAATATGATAATGTATCTTAAAATTCCGAAATACATAGGTATTTATAGTTTTGGGAAGTCTTAAGGCCCAAGAAAACCTAAAATCGCATGGAAAACGCGTTTTCTGTGCAGTCGCGTCGACCGACGCGTTTCGGATCGACGCGACAGAGAGTTCGTGAGCATTTTGCGTCTGCCAGGGATTCTATAACGGTTTTTTAAGAAATCCATTATAAAATGTCAGTGTGGGCATTGCTCGGCAGCGGTCGGCGGCGTCGAGAGGCAGCGGTCGGCAGGTGTGTGCAGCGCTTGGCAGGACTCGGCAGGGCTGGTTGGCCGGGGATACTATAACGGTTACAGATGAGAAACCGTTATAGAAATCCAGAAACTTCTAATTCTTCAAATCGTGGCCCGTTTTCGCTGAAACTCCACTCGTACGTCCATCCTCGACTATGTAAAAACCAAAATAATTTAAAAATACCTAAAATAAATATAAAATTAATTAATTAAGATTATAATATGATAAAAACAAGTTGGAGATAAGAAAATACGAAAATGTGCTCAATCTATCCAACTTTCACAAAAACAGTAATAAAAACGAACTAAAATACTAAATAAAATCAAGACAAATTCATGTTAATCAGTTATTTATTTTTTTATCTGATAGAATAGAATATATACAATAAATAAATATCTTTTTATTTATGGGTAGTCAAATATCTTCATTGTAAAATGATTGCTAGTTTCCTAGTCTATAGCCTAAATTAGAGTCATGTAATAAAATATGTAAGGTATATATATATATATATATATATATATATATATATATATATATAACAGGATAGATCAATGACAAATGAAACTTTCATGGTATCGAGCCTAGACCAAAAACTGATCCACCAAATCCTTCCTCTTCGCTGTTGTGCAATTTTATTCTTCATCTTCATCCATATAATGGCTGACCAAACCATGTCCCATCCTACCCTTACCGTCAACAACATCAGAACGTTTATCCTCATCTCTAGAGATGGAAAAAAAAATTCAATATTCAACGTGGATGGAACTTTTTAAAATCCATTGTCGGGTTCACAAAGTAATCGATCATATCATCCCTAATCCAATTTTCAAATTCATGAAAATTGGTACATGGATACTGGCGCTGCCTCTCATATGACGGCATCCCAGGGTAATCTCTCAACTTATTAAAATATTAGCAATTTAAATCGTCGTATCATTGTTTGTAGTGGACATGGAATTTTAATTCGAGGTTACGCACACACATGTTTACACCGACCGTTTTCAACCTTATCATTATAAAACGTACTACATGCACCAGCACTTATGAAAAACTTATTTCTATGCACCGTTTTACAACCGATAATAATGTCTCGACTGAATTTGACCGTTTAGATTTTGTGTGAAGGGCACAGATAGAAATGCCGATAATGAGATGCAACATCACCGGGATTCTATACCCAATCAATAATCAAAGTACCTCTCCCTCAAACTTTGCGGCACTATCGACCACATTATGAAATAATCGATTGAGTCACCCAGGAGAGTCAGTTTTACGCTCTCTTGGAAAGAATAATTTTATTAATTGTAAAAATCCTTCTAGTACTTCTATTTGCGAATCTTGTGTGTTGGGAAGTATATTAACTGCCATTTTATCCATCCACATCTACCACATTATTCCCTTTGATATCATGCATGGTGATTTGCGGACCTCTCCTATTGTGAGTACTGCTGGGCATCGATATTTTTTTCTTTTATTGGATGATTTTTCTAACTTCTTATGGACTCTTCCCATAGGCAAAAAATCCCAAGTCTATTCTATTTTTTCATCTTTTTAGTACTCTCATTAAAACTCAATTTGGAAAAACTATCAAATGTTCTCAATGTGATAATGGTAGGGAATTCGATAATGAACAATTCAAAAGGTTTTGCCACAAAATTGATCTTATTTTGCCACAAAATGTTTTCATGTCCCCACATTTATTCTCAACTTAAGTCCAACTTTGTCCACCATGTTTTTGAGGCCATCACTAGGTTTGTGACGACCAAGGCTGCATCCTCTTTGTGTCTTCCATCACTTATCTACAGCCTTTTGTAGAACCAAGGTTTCCGGCCCGATGACGATGACGTGCTCACTGGGGAGGCTAATTGGTTTTCTTTGCGTGGTCAGAACCTGTCTGGGGCCCGCGTCATTGATCTCCCTTGGCAGGCGCCTCCTCGAGCTGGTAGTGGTTCTGGTGACGGTTCTAGAGTTCCCAACACCAATTCGAACATGGGAATTTTTTTCGCTCCGGTTGTTTGGGCCCAGATTGCTTTGCTTGATAATCAGATTGCCCAGATGCAGGCACTTCGGGGATCATTTGTGGAGTACCTTTTGCTTTTCGAACAAAAAAGGGGAGATGGCGCAAATGACGACGACGCTGGCAAGGATGAAGCAAGTGATGCTGATGTTGCCGAGGTCTTGGCAAGCCTAGCCAGAGAGAAGAGGAGGAAGAGGATATGATCTAGAAATAAGAAGTTGAAGAAAGTAAAGAAGCTGCTGAGGAAGAGGAAGGCTCGGAGCGAAGGAACTTCGACATCCCCTCGTCGATCGAAGAGGGTGCGCAGTCAATAAGATCCTCATTTTCTGTTTTGTTCAGTGACTGATAAACAATGTTTGTTTCAATATTTATTTTGATGGTGGTTTGGTTTGATAAACAATGGTCACTTGTTTAGGGGGAGTTTTCTAATTCAGGGGGAGTCTTAGTGTTTTTGTTTGAACCATTTTTTGCATCGTAGTATTTTGTTTAGAAAGGCAAAAGGGGGGAGATTGTTGAACATTTATTCTTGGAAATAATTCCTTTTTTAGTTGTTTGCCTTTCTTGGGCACAAAATAAATTAGGACTCTAGATTTTGTTTCCTAGATTGTGATTATAACTTTATTTAGTTTCCTATATTATGTTTAGGATTTATTTTACTTGTTTATCAAGTTTAGGATTCTAGGATTTTCTATTTAAGACAAGAGAGGACAAGACTTGAAGACCACACTTTTGACGCACGGAATTGAACAAACAGGACGCAAATCACGGAGCAAGAATACAAGTAAGTTACACACTTGAAGCCATTGTCCGAGATCAAGAAGGTCTTCGAAGTTCTGTGACCAACGGAGAAGATCGTCCTTTAAGGTGACAAGTATTTTAGTATCACATGTTTGATACTATAGTTTTCATATATTACTTCATATCTTTTTGTATTGGTCTTGAACAAAGAAAAGTAATATAGTTTTCGGGTTTGTACACCCATGTTCACATGTACTTTTACTTGTGAACTGAATTTAAATTGTTGTTTATCTTTTATATTTCCGTTGCTTATTTTCATTAAACTTTGGTTGATGAAGCAACATCAGTTACTGATACTTATTTTCATTAACCATAGACCTACAAATTGACACACAAGTAGGGACAGTTGAACTTATTCGATTGGATAACATAAGTTCAAGGTCTCTTAGGTCGAGCTTATGAACTTAATATCTTGTCTATTCCATCGTTTTAGCTATTAATGCTTCTAGCGCTATATATTTAAATAACTTGTTTTAAATCACTCGTCTAGATAGATTCGATTTAAAGAGCTTGTTTAAATTGAATAAAATTAATAAACGATAAGGGTTTAACAAAACTTGTTGTTAGCTTTGGTATATGAATTCAAGAGATTAGATGAGAATTTAGCATTGAATTAAACTACAATTGAATCGAAACGTAATAAACAAAATCAAGAACTGGAATTCTTCTCAATTTGGAATACCTTTTTTAAATTACTTTTATGTAGTATAGTTTCTTATATTTTAATTCTATATTCATTGTAGTTTACTTATTACAGTAGATTATTTTCTAATTTCTTAACTCTGCAAATATTGTTATGTAATAAAAAATAAGAGTTTCTTACTTGATACCTACTACAGGAAATGGTTTTTACATCAGTTATTTTAGGCAATTAACATCGGTTTTTCAACCGATGTAGATGAGAGCGTTGTAAAATGTCACAACCTTTACATCGGTTGCAAAACGGATGTAAGATTGTACTTTACTAAGAAACTGATGTAAAAACAAGAAATACCCAATGTATGACTGGACTGTACTACATCAGTGTCTAGAGAAACCGATGTAAAATGAATAACCCGATGTAAGCATCGCAGATTTCAAATCAGTTATTTAAACAGCCGATGCAATATGTGAATCAACTTACATCGGTCAAATATAACCGATGTAAACAGTACAGAAATTTACATCGGTCATTTATTTTAACATCGGTAATTAATATAACCGATGTAAAATTACTGATTTTTTTTTTGAATTTTGACGTTTTAAGTGATTCACACCTGGAAATTTGTAACCGATTTCTAACCCAACCAAACAATAAGCAAACATCACCGAGAAATTCACCCGAAAACAAAATTAGTTTTATACTCAACCCGAACTATAGTAGGTAAAATTTATCAAAACAATAATTCAAAAAATGAAATATGTATAGCCTACACAAAGTACTAGTTTAAACCACATCCAAGTCATATCTCGAGTCCAAACGACGAAATCCAACTTAATTAATAAACTTTCAAAATTCAATGATATAATAACACACGATTCTAATCATCCAATAATCTCAGGGGTAGTTTGGTAAATATTCTTATGGATTTATGCAGATTACCAAGTCTGTATGCGGCTGCAAGTGCTGCTATCAGCTGAGCGTACGTTGTCCCGACACGTCGGTGAGCTCCGGAAATCACAGCATGCTTGGCATGCGAGAAAGAATCAACAAAGGCAAACCATCTGGGTGCTGGGCCCTAGTCTTTTACTCTAAAACTTAAGTTTTTTATTCCATTACCATGCCATATACGTTTCCGTCAAAGAGTTCGTAATCAAAATGAAAAAACTGATAATCAAAATCCAATCAAGGGCTTTGAAACCTAAATCCATCATTCACATGATATAAGAAACTAACAAGAGTGTTGTGTTCCTAAGAACTTATATTTCAATAATGAACAGCAAAAGTAAGAGAAAAGATTGAAACAACCTCTGCAAGTTCCTTTAAACTTGCTGCATTGTCTTTTACCGTAGAAGGGGTATCAAACAACAAAATGACTTTAGATTTTGACATCATTGGGAGATTATTATGGACAACCTTTTTCAGGCAATCTGGGGCTGCCTGTTTCGCTCTCACAGACCTTCAAATAATTAAAATCTTCATTAAGATCATGGTAGGATGAAAATCAAGTAAAATATATTTTATGCAATTTCAGAAAATCCCGTCGATTAAGATCTTTCTAAGGATTAAAAAGAAATTGGGCTCACCTTACCTTTTGTAGACAAAATAATAATAATAGAATATAGGGACCAGTATTTTCATGCATCGATGAGACTAATTATTGCAAGGTGTAATTAATTAATCAGCTTAAAAAGCAAGTTGCTTTAATTAATTAATTGGCCTTAGCAAATGTGAAATGTCATAGACGTCATAAACTATTTGAGCCTGAAACTAGAGTCAATTTTTTACTAAATTTATCTAACTTATTCTTCGCAATAGCAACAAAACAATGTCAAGATTTTACTGACTAGATTGCGTTAGCATAAAAGATAATGGGCACACCGAGAGGACGAGACACTACAATATACAGAGATAATTACAAAATCTACCATGAGATCTAGCTTAATTACTAATAACTCCAGTTATTTTAAGAATTACAAATACCCTCTAAAAGTGTTTGCGGTTTGTATTTACTTACCAAATACTCTTCTTCAGTATGCAATTAGTAAAAGAGAAACAAACGTCAAGGCAATATTTATAATTTTAAACATAATTAAGCTTATTGCACTAATTAAGCTTAACCTCGGGTCAGGGGTAATTCTTGTTATTAACCACACACGCACACACCATTTCTACCATAACTAGCAACTAAAATTTGAGCTTCATCACCACCATCACATTCTCACACGATGAGAACATGTTTATGTTGGACACATTAAGCAAAAAAAAAAAAAAGTCTAGATAATGTTAGAGCTTGATTTGTCTATTCATAATCATCCGCATATGCAATGCAATATCCTGATTACTCCCTCCCTTAAAGAGCCCAATTTACGGCCCGTTCGACATCTCAGGAAGGGCCCATTAAAATCCTCATGAGCTACCCAAACAAATTTGCCCTGTATTGAAAATTAATAAAATTGTGTCTCAAATCCAACAAGTACTTGGGAAATTCACATTTAAGCATCCCTTCACTACTAATACCATTATTTAAGTGTTTATCAAGATTACTTATATAGAGAAAATTAAGTTTATAATTATCTTCAGAGCCAGGGTCTTATTGATTGACTTAGAAAGTGCTTTCATTCTGGTCATAAGGCCCCGAAAATATGAAATGAAAATCTAAAATCCAGTTAATGACAAAAAGAAAAAATAACAAAAATCCTAAGTTGGGGATATTCATAAGTTGTGCCCAAAATCTCCTTGAGTCGCCAAATCAGAGTTGATTCCAAATAAACAAATAAATATAAAACACACAAGAAAAAAAAAAAAAGCTTCTCAAATGAATAATACTTGCAATGCAAAGACCACTATAGTCTCTTAGCACCTAGTTCATAAACATTATAATCCGTTTGACTTGCAAGAAACATATCATAAACTCTCTTCAAGACATCACATTTCCCAAATATTCAAAGTAGCTAAAGCTTGATGATTTCAATCTCCTAGTATGAGTAAGGTGACGATTATTTCAAATAAGAGAAAAGGTTTAATTTCTTTATTTTTGCACTTTACTCACTAAATTTTGGTAATTATAGTTATTCCCCTTCAACTTTGCGACTTTGGTCACTTTACACAATAGATATCAAGGGATGAAGTGCAAAAATCATAAAATATCAAGGTGAAAACTTATAATAATTACCAAAGTTAGGTAGGCAAAGTACAAAATTGAGTATTGATCAGTGGATGAAGTGCAATTACCCCAAAGCATATTTTATTAATCCGAGATGTAAGAATCTTTTTGATGCAATATTAAGCAAGTAGATGACGATGGAGTAAAATAATCATTCATTAACAAATCAAACACCAGTATCAACAATTAAACAAAAACCCATACATAAGAAAGTTAAAAGTTCCCAAACAATTATTGAAGATAACAAGAACAATGTGAGAAATCAAGAATTGAGGATTACCCAAACAAATTCTTAGAATCTTTAAAGCCAAATGAGAGAAAGCTCTTCCACACGTGGTAGTTTCTCACAACCGAGTAGTTGTCGTCTCAAAATCAAGAAAACAAACTAGTTTTTTCTAGATTATCAATTGAAAAGGTAGATGAACAAGATAGGTGAAAACAAACTAGTTCTTGAAATTGAGAATAATAAATTATTTTTGGAGTTCTATTAGTGTGTTGGCCTGGTTGATGGAGACCGTGATAAGATGAATGCATTGCTACGTAGCATAAGGGATTTCAAAGATGCCTTCGAGTGATGATTGTTGTGTGGAAAAATAAAATAAGATCAATGGTAAACGATAAAGAGTTATTTAAAAAAAAAAAAACTGGATTAAAAATATATATTTTTTAAAATAATTTTGTAATTCAAAAAAGAGTGTAAATCTATTATTCCTGGGAAAATAAATATTAAATATATTTTAAATCTATTTATATAATTACAATATAATGCATTGATACACATATTATATATTATATGAACAAACTAGTATCTTACGCGGAAAAAAGAAAGAAAATAATAATAATAAATAATAATATAATATTACATATACTTACAAGTTAGATGCATCACGTTTTTTCAATAGAATTATTAGTGTCTCAGTTTTTTATATCACATATTCACATGTAACACGCGTGTGTTGTATGTTTCAGATTTTTTCAAACTCGATTTTCTACGGGTTTCCCCGTCAAGTTAATGTTATTTTTATATACTTTACAACTAATTTCGTGACTCACGGAAAATTCTAGCAGTCTTACTGTGATTAGAACAAATAATGTTCTTGATACAACTAATTTCATGACTCATGGTAAAATACTAGCAAAATTCTTAATTGTGAAAATCAGTGTTACTGTAATTGGAAAAGTAATGTTTTGATTTTTGTGTAAAAATTATTTATTCTGAAAAAAAAATGAAAAATGTTACGATTTGTATGTACCATTTTCAATATTATTCTCTTGAAATTTTTAATGAATATTAGTCTTTTTCAAATCCCACATATTATACGGGTGTTAATACTAGTTATTAAACTAATTCCGAAACTCACCAATAAAAAAAAATAAAAATTACCGAATGACAAAAATCTCGACATTCACCATATTGTATATATTATTAAACAAATTGATAACACCATAATCGCGCATATGCATCAGATATATTTATGGGGAGTAGGTGCTTGTGTGGGTGCTTGATAATCACCAATTTCTTCCAAGGAGTATAATTTTATGTGTGCGCCGCCGTCGAAGAAATCAATCCGATAAATCTTGGGACCGGCTGAGCCGTATAGTTCCTTGGCGGCGATGTCCAGAGAGTATCTTATCAAGTCTTCATCGTCACGCAGCATACTGTTTACCTTGAGTAGCTTTACCAAAATCAGTTGTTTATAATTGTAATCGAAATTTGCTACAAACAGCGCGTGAATTACAATTTTCTCCAATTCTGAGTATGGGCTATCCTCCAACGCCGAACAAGTGGCCACTAAAAGTGAGAGAAATATCAATACAAAGTGAAAGTGGGCCATGGTTATGTGTGTGAAGTGATGAGTGGATGTGGAAATATACGAGCATGGGGTAATTTCATTTATAAACATGAATCTACATCTACATTACCCGTTAGTTAATTAATTGATGCCTCTTATTTAATTTAACTATTCATAATTACGTTCGTAGTTGTAACTCCACTTCTTTTATTGATAGATAGATTTAGTTTTTAATGCTTTGCGTTACGTATGAAGTATTTTTGTACTGTAAATTGTGGAAATATAGAATTGAAGAATAAGATCTTCATTACTTACCACTCCATGGTTTCTTGTGTGTAAATTTGCAGAACCTATATATGTTTTTGAAATTAAATTTCAATAAAATAATATTAAATTTAGTGTTACAATATCGGAACTAATACCAAACCATTTCAGAGTTATAAATAATAAAATAAAAATAGATATTAAGATTGGTATTAAAATACCAATAGTAACATCAAACAGGTTATGTAAAATTATGCATCGGAACAATAAATATGAAAGAACACAATAATTTGCTCTTTCCTGCCTGTGAAGCGAATGTTGGTCGTGTTGTGGGTCAATTTTGCTGCTCCATAATTTTGCAGCTCCATAACCAGGATCCAATTTAACATTTTTATTTAAAATAATTTCTTCAGAAAAATTATCCCGTCTCCACATCGTCCATTGCGCAAAATCTGCGTCAACCATCTCCATTGCGCACATCTCCATCTCCGACCATCTCCATCCGCACATCTCCGTCTCCAACCACCATCGGTGCATCTCCATCTCTAACAAATCTCCATTGGCGTGTCTTTCAACCATACGCAATTTCTCCATTTTCATTAGCATTTCTCTTCGCCGCCGCCGTCAGCCTTCAATTACTGTAGAAAAACCGCCGTCGTCAGCCTTCTCGTCGTGAAAAATCATAGTACCAGGTAAATAAATTTTTCAACAATAAACTTGATTTTGACCTAATTGTATCAATTTTATTTCGACCTAATTGTTGAAATTGTTGTAATTGTTCGCAGGTTTTGGCCAATTTTACAAACTATAGAAGGAAATTGAAGGCGAGATGGGTGATTTGAAACTATACATGGGCGAAAAATCTAATGTAGACGAAGGTAATATAGTATTGGTCTTAGAACTAGGATGTATTGGTCTTATGACTGCATGGTACTTGGTTTTGTTGTTTTGTTATGTCGAAATATTCACAGTAAAACATCAGTGGTCTTGTCTGAAACTATGAGTTATTATTCAATTATTGTATTGGTTTTTTGACTGCATGGTATTTGTTTTTAGTTGTTGTTAATGTCAGAAATTTTACAGTAAAAATATCATGGCCCCGTTCTTGAACTATGAAGAATTAAACTAGTATGTTTTGGAGGTGTGATGTATTGGTCTCCTTACTGCATGGAATGTGTGTGTATTTTTATTGCTGTATGAAGTTTGAAACTTTCACAGTAAAGCATCGTTGAGGCCTGTCTTAATTTATGAGTGATTAGTCAATAATGTATTGTATTCTGATTGCATGATATTTGTTTTTTTTTTTGGGGATTAGTTTTGTTATTCAATTCAGGGGCTGTGATAATTCAGGATTCTAGTGATGAAGAAGTTGGAAGTAACATTGATAATGAATCGATAAATAATATCTTATTGAATGATGAAGGTAAGAATTATTCTGATTGCAATTATTTCTAAATAATATTTGTTTTACATTTTGATATTTTCCATTTTTGTATTTAGGTGATACCACAAATTTATGTGGTTCTCTTATTGGTGTAAAGAGGAAGAATTATGAAGACATACATGAGTTGTATTGTGGCCATGCACGTCAAGTTGATTTTAGTGTTCAGAAAATAACAACAATGGTTCATGATGATAACATAATAATTGAAAAGAATTATGTGTGTTCCTCTCAAGGAATTAAGCGATCCTGCGCCTCCGATTTGACAAAACAGAATCATATAACAAGAACTACTTGTAAAGCATCGTTGAGAGCAAGATTAAATAAGCAGGATGTATTCACATTGACTGGTGTAAATTGGTATTTTTATAGTGTGATATTTATTTGCTGATATCTTCATATTTTATGGTATTTACTGCTTGTCTTTGATAAGTGTATTGGTTTTTGTATTCAAGCGTATTAGCTTTCTGTTCAATCGTATTGGTTTATATATTTTCAGTGTGTTTGGAAAAATAAAATACATTGTATAACAAACTCAACACATCTTATTGCAATAAAAAAAAAATCTTAACTTATAATACATAAACAACTACTTAATTATAGGGAAAGTTTTGTGATTGTATAACAAAATCGTACATTTACTACAAAAACACAATACACTATAGTAAATAAACCAATACATTATTTTACCAAAACTAATGGAAAATAATTTGTCAATGTTTACAAAAAATGGGGCTCAAATTTCCAAATCTGAAGTCCTAATTTGATGTGTTTGTACTTCATATTTGACAAACAAATAATATTTTTCATTTTGAAACACCAATACTTTTTATCAAAAAACCAATACCTTATTATAACAAAAACTAATACAAAGGTTTTCAAGGGGGGACCATTAGGTTAAAAAATCCTCATTGATTCCAAAAGCCTAGCAAAAAGATCTCAAATTTGTTCCACCAATCACCAAAAAAATTAAACAAGAACAAAAAATACTTACTACTAGACAACATAATAGTTCATAACTTTTGTGATTGCATAACAAAACCATACATTTATTACAAAAACTCAATACATTATGGTACATAAACCAATACATTAGTTTACAAAAACTAATACAAAATTTTTTGTCAAGCCCTTTCTTCTCCATAATCAGGGTTGGAGCTTTCTTCTCTTTTACCAAACCTCCATTCTTCTTTCCTAGATCTTTCTTCTTCTTTCCTATAACTTTCCTCCTCCTTAATGGCGTGTGAAGATCTTATTGATGTTTTTTTTTTACTTTTTCTTTAGTACACATTGTTGTCTTGTCACCCCCCTGCAAAACCAGAATGCAACATAATATAGATATTGAGAAATAAGAAATGTAAAATATAATCATATATATTTGTTATCAGAATTTATACATAAAATATGTAAACTCTTGCATTCATAGAAGTAATGCAGAATACACCACATATCAACATCAAATTATTATACAACTCTCTCTTGCATATCTTATATCATAGAAGGAAAGCATTATACAACCTAGAATATGAAATTAATTTTCTAAAATCCATCCGAAACTTAAAACCCTATAGGTTTTGAATTCACAATTCTTACCCGGCGAACCACCAATAGAAGGCACAAATATGAATTTTCAATATTCCTTTTTATTTCTCATTATCTACCCAACTCAACAAAAACAGGCATATTAAAATATAATCCAAGAATAAATGAAAACCGAACTTTTTTTTTCTCATCTAATATATACATAGCATTGCATTTCAAACTTGAAACTTATGGAACCTCCCTACGAATTTAATATACATGCCAAATGTAAGTTCAGTGAATGTCAAAATATAAATACTCAACATAACCCCCATTCACATTTCAAATATTATAAACCTACAACATAGGATTGGGATCTTTCTAGCACATCTAAGTCTGAATACCAGCAAGTTAATTTACGACTAACATTAGCAATCACGAAAGCTAAAATGCAGTCTTATAGACCAAACAAATGTGAAGCTGTGATATATATATATATATAAACATAGTTGTTAAAATGCGAAAGGTTCATCAAGGGGATAAGGGAACCTATCTTCTGAGGTGCAAGGCGAGGTGTGTGCCTGACATAAGTGAGTCACCAAAACAAAATAAATCTAAAACTCATAAACACATAATGACAAGAAAAACATAACCATCTAAAACAAACTCAATAGTTAACAAGAATAAAGTGTAAAAAAATTATAAAACAACCTTTAAAAGTGTATTTTCTTATTTTAAAAAAAATACCACAGAGGCACGCCTAGACATAGGAAAAGGCGCAATGAGGCGATGCAGGTTTTGCCGGAGCATGAGGCGCTCCTTTGATAACTTTCGTACAATTAGGGCTCGTTTGGTTCGGGTGACGGGATTGGACAATTTTATCAAGAGCCTCAGGATAACACTATTCATATTAAATTATGTGATGTTTGTTTTATATGATTGGTTAATCATTAAGATTAGGATAAAGGCTCTAATGTCATGTTTGTTGTCCTGGATTACATGGGATTAATAGCCAAAAGACAAATTTACCCCTCTCTTCAAAATTCATTTGTTTTGTGCAAAATTATGATGAAAGATGAAACGAAAAACTTTAAAAAAAATTGTGGGACTTTTTATAAGCTTTTTTTTTTTTTTGCGAACAAAAAACGAAATTGAAATCACATTACAACAAACTTTAGTATTCATGCAGTTCATCTAAAACAAAATAAAACTTCATTTCTTGCATCATAAAAAGTTTGGCCACATTAAAATAACAGTGCACAACCGAACAGTTTGGTAATAATTCTCAAATCAGGCACATATGTCAATAATTCAATGTAAATATAATCCCACAAACTATAAATTCATGGAACTAAGGCGATAATCTCCTTCCAATAACCTCCCATATATTCTCAATCAATATCCCCTTGTCGAGCTGGTAGTATATATCTATCTGGAACAGTCTTCAGAGAACTATGTGGATAACCATCATACATGCTACAAAAACACAGATTAATCCTTAAAACTCTTCAGCAAGCTGCTGATTCATAGCATGGTGTAGAAAAACTATAAACGATCAAGCTGCAACAAACTATGGCAAAATTAGTTAAACATAAATGATGAATTTAGTTTTTAGATATAAAAGAAAGTCCATCAAGTGCCATAGCATTACTTGCCTCTTCTACGGTTCTCATCTCCACAAACGCAAACTTCTTTTCATGATTAATGTACACATTCACGACAGCATCACCTGATATGCAAACATTTAATCAAACATAGCCGAACAGGAAAAAAGAAGAACTACGTATTGTATAAATGCTGAAAGAATGCTGACCTGGACCAGCTGAGTTTCCACCAACTGCATTCATTACATGGCTGAAAAACCTAGTAATTGTCTGCACCAATTGAAGTAAATAAGAAACGGACTAAACTGAAGGGACACATGCAATTCAAGCTTGAAGAAGCCTATTAAACAGGTCAGAAACACGAACAAAATACACAAAAATTAATTTGAGGGAGAGAACATTGAAATGACGTGAGCAAGTATTTTTTTCAAGGTTTACAGCAAGATATGCTAAAAGGAAGAAAATTAAAATCAAGTAGATATACGTATATAAAATTGAAAAGAGTACCTGCTCATTAGCCAGGGGAGGGAGGCCACCAACATACACTCTGCGAGCAAACCTTGTAGCCTATGAAAAGGCGAAACCATTATTTAAAAAAAAAACGTAAGATCTAAATATATGATAACAAAAGAATACAGTACAAATCACTTAGTTACCTGCTGAGTCATAACTTGAAATGGGAACATCGAAACAGAGCCTGACTGGTTAAAATAACAAAAAACAGAATTTCTTAAGAAATTATGGTAAAAATAAATAAAAGGAAATTCAATAAACACCAATTTGCTGAAAATTTCAACATCGTACATATAAAACTTGCTTTGTGAAAATTTCAACACCGTACATATAAAAATAAATTAAGAGGATATGTAAAGTAATCTTTTCAGAAATTCTCTAAGAAATTGATTACTATTATCATGCAACAAATGCTGCCAATATATATATAAATGCTCAAGAGATCAACAGATGAGTAAACCTTCTGATGATGGGACCATCGATCTTTCTACGTAAGGTGACGATCTCCTGCGATCATCTTCTCCACTGTGACGAGGCATCGATAAGCCTAAACCTGTACTAGTTTCAAACCCTAGCGATCGATTTGAGATACTCACGAAGAGCAGGGAGTGAAGTTAAAATCGTAGTTTCAGAAAAGGGACAAAACAATTTTGCCCCCAAATACGTTGATAGGGTGTAAACGAACCGAGCGTTGGGTAAATTGCTCGTATTCGAACTTATTTTGGGTAAAAAAAGGCAGAACTCAACCCTTATCTGGCTTCAGCCCCCTTTCTTCTCCAATGTCCAAAATCGGAAATCGGCGCAGCCCCTCCTCCTTCAATCGATCTGCGGCTGGGGAAAAGATCCGGCAAGGTGGCGACGTTTTACGGTGATGTCGTCACGCAGCAGTGGCAAGCATGATTGGATGACACTAAACCTCTCAATCTTCTTCAAAAATCGACGGCGCCCAGTGGTTGGGCTTACCGGCTTGTTCCTCGTCGGCGGATGAAGGTTAGGGGGTGGTTCCGGTGGTCGGTTGGCTGATTCAGCCGTTTGCGATGGAGGGGGACGGTGTTTCAGTGGGGGCTATGAAGTTGGCTCACCGATCTGCCAAATCCTTTTTATATTGGTAGTTCCGTAATTCAATCTTGATTTGAGGCTAAAATGGACAAATGGAAAACTTTTTTTAGGGCAGTTTCGTCATTTTCGTTCATGGGTTAGATGGGATAATTAAATCCGAGGGGGGTATAGCCGGGATGGAATTATCCCCCACAACAAGGATAACTAGCGGGCTGAGGATATAATCCCGGGCTTTAATACATGAAACCAAACGCAGGATATGTTGGGATATCCCACCCTATCCCGTATCCCTCCAACCAAACGGGCCCTTAAGATAGATATAGGAAAGACATTTGGTCGCTTCACAGTTATGAGGTTTCTTACCTAGTCACCCCCAAAGAAATTTGGCTAAAATAAATAAAAATTTATCAAAAGGATTCACAGTTCCTATTTTGCATATTGGAATTTACTTGACTGTTTTCAGTTCTAATTTGTATTCCCCTCTTAGAACTTAAACCAACTACAACATTGCCAATCACACACACTAATTAAATTAAATCCATCTGAAAACAACATCACATATGAAATTATTTCCCGAATCCGTCTGAGAACCTAAATCAAATAATATTCGACAATTCAAACCCTAAAATGCAGGAAATAGTTAACCCTAAAATACTAATTTCGAAACTGAAATCTTAAATCGAAAGAAATTCATCTTTGATAAATCAACTGTTAATGAATAAATCGCCGATGCTCGGTGAAAAAGTGACAAACGGACGCGATCTTCAACAGAATACTCGTTGGGTGCTCGGTGAAAAGTTGAGAAACGGACGATCGTGGATGGAGAAGGTCGCTGGTGACTCGTAGATTCACCGGTCGGCGCGAGGGCTATTCGGAAAATCGCCTGAGCTGGGTTTGGGGGGAAATGGTGGTAGTGATAGGTTTTGGGGAAAAAAAGCGTCGAAAATGGACAGAAACATTGGGTAGATTTGATATAATTAGACAAATTAAAATAATGCCATCGGGTCGGGTATGGATCGGGTCATAAGTTGAACTAAAAGGACAGACTCGTTAATCTGAACTTACCCAAATCTTTGTCAAAGAAGAATGATTCATTTGAATCGACGAACCTTCCGATCCCTTGAGTGAGTCCACACCATTTAGATAGGATGAATGGGGGCATTCTCAGGAATTCAGTGTTTTCGCCATCTCCAATAAATCAAGAACTCAACACTGGGCATTCTCAAGAATCCAGTGTTTTTGCCATCTCAAAAAAATCAAGAACTCAACACCGACGGCCAAGTGCCCAATTCAGACCACGAAAAAGACACAATTCCACTGTTTGATTATCAAAATCACCAGCATTTAAACACAAGGAAAAAAGTAGTACAAATTTATATAAATAAATCTTTAAAATACATTGTTATTTTAATATACCAATAGTTTTATTT
Organism: Phtheirospermum japonicum; assembly: GCA_014905375.1. Lineage (NCBI taxonomy): Eukaryota > Viridiplantae > Streptophyta > Magnoliopsida > Lamiales > Orobanchaceae > Phtheirospermum > Phtheirospermum japonicum. Next base: position 615,695 of record BMAC01000450.1, on the reverse strand, counting down.
TTATATACTATTAGTGGTGTTTTTATATACTAATAACGATCCTATTTTTCAGATACTAAAAATTTAGAATTGTTATTTTAATAATAATAGTGTTATTTATACATACGAACGTTGTTAATTTATACTTCTTACATTTCTAACTTATTATAATTTTTAGTGTCACTCTTATGCAACAACATATCCACACTATCGGAGGAGGCGATATACCAATAATAGTGAGGATTCATGAATTAATTAAACCTATTATTGAGTAATCTCATTAACTCATTATATATTGTTGTCACTCATCATCATAATTACCAACACTCAAACAATTACTTATAATGCTCAGTTTTTATCCATCGTTAAAGAGAAGATCATTCCCTATATATTCAATTCTCTAAGCCAAAGAAAAAAAAAACTAAAGCAATCACAGTAGCAGAAAATATAAATATCCATAAGATAAAAAAAAAAAAAAAACACAATAAATTCAAAATCTTACACCTTGACGATTATTTTAGAAACCCAAATTCCTTCTATATCAAAATAACAAACCAGCTCAAATACAATCATCATCATTGAACATCAAATAGAGAGAAAAAGAAGGCCAATTCATAAAAAATATCCAATTTTGAAAAGTAAAACTCTTTTATACCCATAGATGAACAAAGGATGTTTTATACCCATTGTTGAGAAAAAAAAGGCTAAAATACCTTTACTTATAAAATAAGAGGGGAAAATGCTTTAAAAACCCCAAAAATCTGAAAATACTACCAGGACCCCAGAAACTTTTACAAAATTCACACTTTACCCCAAAATTATATGGAACAATTATTCTGGACACCCCAGAAATTCAAAAATGCTACTACAACCTCAGAAACTTTTACAAATCTATGTCTCACCCCAAAATTATATTTTAAAATACACTAATTTTAAGATATGTCCAAGTTTATTGGCTGAAAACCTGACATGACCTATCGTAATATGATAAGGCCTTTGAATAGAGTCCAGGGTCTAAGTAGATTTAACAATGCCATGAATGAAGTCATATCTATTAAAATTAATAATTAATTTTAATTTTACACAATTCCCCATAATTTTTAATTTTAATACTCCTGAAGTATTCAAAACTAATGGAGAATTTAAGTGCCCAGAAGGATGGAGAGGTGTGAAAGTAATATTCGACATCACTCAAAAGGATAACATCTTCCCTTGTGATTCATTGTATCACTTGCAACAACCTTCCCAGGGAAGATATCAAGGAGTTCTCAAGATGAGAGAAATTGAAACAATCGTTGAAGGAAGCGCAGGAAGAGTCCCGGAGCAACTAACTCTAGGGATAGAATTTCTCGAGGATCACAAATCTTGGGAAAGATTAAGAGATGGAATGGAGTTTACAGTGGGCGAAAAAAGATATAGAATTAAATGAGCACTAGCCCATTCTCCATATACATTCCCGTTGGAATGATATATTCAAGATATCGTGCAGAATATTTTGCAGCCTACATTGATTCGGGCGCAGAAATCTGCACGGCTAAACCGAAAGTCTTCCCCAAAGAAATGGAAGAAGAATTGTCTCCAATAGCGGGAAGAGATTTCTCTAAAAGGATCCTAGCCTTAATAGAGGGATCAAGCAAGCGGAAATGATGATAGGAGGAGCAAACGGTACCCGTGGTACAAAGTTAAAACTCCTCCCATTTATTTCCATGATACGGGAGCGGACAATCTGTTAGGAAACAATTTCCTACAGACATTCAAAAGGTTTACACAAGAAAACGAGACTAGAAGACTTATTTTCACAACACCTTGTGATCATAAGGTCATAGTTTAACGATTAAGAGAGGCATTCCATAGAAAAATGCCAATCAGTTTTCGCAGCAAGCGTGGTGATGAAGGAAAACTTCGACACTCGAAAATGAAAGATCGAAGAAGGTATGGAGAAGCAATTCTCCAACTACGGAACGAGAGCGTAGGTGGAAAGGAAGAGAGCATTAAATCACAAACGATTGAACTCCTCAAAGCCAGCCTAGATACAAAAGGCACAACCAGACACCACCATGGAAGAACAAATCTCACTAGAGGACATCAAAAGAAAAATTCAGAAGAATTTCAACGAAGATCCTCTAGCATGGTGGGACAAGAATGAGCTCAGGTCATCTTTGAAGGTGAAAGTCGGAAAAGAGAATGAGTTTGTAAGATATAAGCCTATCCTGATGAATTAAGAAGATTGGGAGGATATACAACAAATACTTAAGGAAAACATAGACCTTAAGTTGATTGAAGCCGGTGTCTCTCCATACAGTAACCCAGGATTCCTGGCCCGCAACCATGGAGAAATAAAAAGAGGAAAATCAAGATTGGTGATTAATTACAAAGGAATCAATAATATCTTGGAATTCGACGGATATTATATCCCAAGCAGAGAACATTTGGTAAATTGCATTAAGAATGCAAAAGTGTTCTCTAAATCTGATTGCAAATCTGGGTTTTACTAGATTAAGATGGAAGAAGGAAGTAAGAAGTTCACAGCCTTCTCCACACCACAGGGACACTATATCTAGAATGTTATGCCGATGGGACTTGGCAAATGCACCCCAAATATATCAAAGGAAAATGGATAATCTCTTTAAAGATTATTTCAGCTTCATGTTCGTATACATTGATGATATACTCATCGCCTCAAAAAATATGAAGGAGCATCTGAAACATTTGGAAACCTTCTCAGATGTTTGCCATAAGGAAGGATTAGTGTTTTCAGAAAAGAAGGCGGTAATTGCTACAAGAAAGATCGAGTTCCTTGAAATAGAGATCGATGAGTCTAGAATCATTCTACAGAATCATATTGTAGAAAAGATACAGGGATTTCCAGACACACTCAAGGACAAGAAACAACTTCAAAGTTTCTTGGGAGTTGTTAATTTCGCCGGGATGTTCATAATTAACCTGGAACATTACTGAAAGGTGTTCAGTTCCCTACTGAAAAAGGAAGCTGATTTCAAGTGGGAAAAAGAACACTGTGAGGGAATTAAACAGCTTAAAAAAGTTTGCAAACAACATCCCAAGCTAGCGATCCCGAATGACGAGGATGAACTGGTTCTATATACGGATGCCAGTGATTATTGGTGGGCAGCAGTTCTCAAGAAACTAACACCCAAAGGGGTGATGCCATGTAGATATTACAGTGGGCTATTTTCAAATAGCGAAGCGAGTCGATGGCATATAAACAAAAAGGAGTTTTTCGCAGTCAGAAAGGCGTTTAAAAAATGGCCATTATTTCCGCTCTCAAAGAAATTCACCTTAAAAATCGATAACTCGAGCGTAAAAGCCTTTTTGAAAAATAAAATTGAATCTAAACCCGAAAAGGCTAGACTACTTAGATGGCAAGCTAAATGCCAATATTATGATTTTGATATTGTCATTATAAAATCTCATTAAAATACTCTTGCATATTTATTAACTCGAGATGGAGGGACACGTTGTTGACGACACCCTCAAGAGGCTAAGGCATCTCAGGGAAAACCTCGAGATCCTTGAACGAGATTTTGGGACGCTATGTCTCAATGAAGAGGTCGCAGGACGACTTCAACAAGCCTATCGAGAATCTGTTTCAGATCAAATACGAGCATGCCAGCTCAGTGTCAACTATTTTCAGCTTTGCAAAGGCCTCGGCCGCATCTCCAACGGTGAAAAAAGGGGCACTTCGAGAACGGGTCTCTAACCCGGAGGTTATGGATTCAAATACCATAATCACGAGTATTGTAGATGATGCATTCCCCGAAGATGTACAAGCTACAACGAATGCTGAGACCCCGGTGTCATTATCGGAGGCCTCAAGTCAACCCACCACCTCTGGGGTTAAAGAGGAAGAGTTGAATCTTAGGCCACAGACGGGCAATTCTAAGGTTCAAGATGACGAGACAAATATTTCTCCTATGCATGTTTATCAAAGACAGTGGGAGAAGTTAGCCACGAGAAGAGGTATCAACCCTGGCAAAACAATAGTTGATATCTCCAAAAAATATCCGCGAGTTTGGATGAAGATAAGAATCCATCCAAATGAAGTACAAGAGTGGTATAATTTTGGAGCTCTAGCTTTAGTTTATACCATTGCGCCAGGCTTTCCCGAGATCTCCAAGTTACCAAAATGGATTGGGGAAGCAGTTCACGAGACTTGGGCCATTTTATCAGTGCAGCGCCGGAGCCCGGCAAAGAAGGGCTTCAATGAAGCTTTTCATTTCATCAAGCTAAGGAGACCAGATGGGAACGCTTTGAGATATATCAAAGCTGCCTCACCGGAGGACGCGCCAATAATAGTAGGGGCAATTTCTGAAGATGATGCCTTTACAAGACGAGCATGGGGACTATAGGTTTGTCTAACAGAAATGGACAAAGTTAAATACCCATTCAAGTTCTTCCAGAGTTCAGCAAATGGATCATTCCTCTTGAATTCTATGACAGGAGCCACAACGAGCTTTGCCGAAAATCTTTTCGAAACAAAGAGGAGAGTTCTCTGGGAAAACAGGATTCCGGTAAGCAAAGACATATACCGGAAATTTTGAAACACGGCGCATGTAGGCCGATGGATTGACCAGATCTGTCAGGCATGCCCGGAGCAAAAAGAGCCCGAGTTCGGAAAAGGCTTTCGGCCTAAACCGGACCGACAAGAAAGTACGGCTGGAAAGGACAAGAGACCTGTTTTGCATGTAATTGTTGTGTTTTTCCTATTATTTTTAGTTAGATTTTAGTGTTGTTTTTAGTCATTTTGAGTCGTTTATTCTAGTTCTTAGGTCATTTTCTTGTTTATTTGCTTCTTGTCTTAAAGTGTACAAAGTGAGGTGTTTGTGCTATTTTTGGGATTTTTAAGTTTGAATTCTTGTTTTGTAGGTGGCTACAAGGATAATACTCACTCGGCAGACGTTTTGGACCGGAAAATGAAAAATTCGAGCCGAAAGCATCCAGGATCGACTGAAAAACTCCAAATCAACTGCCAATCGACAGATGGTCGATCGACTGGACACGGATCGACTGAAGGAGCTCCAAATCGACTGCCGGACAGAGCCAACGTCTTGCAAGCAGGGCAGTCGATCGACATCCCTTCAGTCGATCGACTTGCAGTCGATCGACACCCCCTGCAGTCGATCGACTGCAATGCTGAGGGCTGCGGGAATTTTGGTGTTTTTTACGTTTTTGCCCCTACAAACAACTATAGAAAGCCCACACCTTGCACCATTGAGAAGACAACTCCCTTCCCAACCCAAGCTAGGGTTTGGGATCAAATTACTCTCAAGCTCTTGGATAATTTTCTCTTTCTTAAGTTTTAGATTGGATTTCAAGCTTTTATGTAATTTTCTTTTTGTGTATTAGATTTAATTTCAAGCACCTTCTTGGGTTTGTAAGCCTAAGAAGAATCCAAATATTCCTTTGGATTGTTACTTTTGATTCAATTATATTCAAGCTTTGTTTCATTTCTTAATTCAAGTAAGTTTCCTTTCAATTTCATGTTTTATGCTTTATTTCCATGCTTTGTTTTTCATTTCCATGCTTGTTCTTCATTTTATGCCTTTTCTCTTAGCACCTTGATTTCTTGCTTGATCTTAAGAATTGGATATGGAATCTAGATGAGTGACACATCTAAATCATAGATCGAGTCTCAGATCGTCTTGATTTCAAGCTTTTCCTATGCTTTATTTGCAATTTTATTTTCATGCATAGTTTTAGGTTAAATCTTAGATCTAGGTTTTGTTTCTTGTTATTTTCCTTAAAGTTTCAAACTTTCTCGTCAATTTCCATTGCTCTTTCCATTCATGCTTTCAATTTATGTTAATTTGCATTATTTAGGATTTTATGCATAGTTGTACCTTATCCTTGCATGCTTGTACTTGGTGAAACATTGCATTTTCTTGCTTATTTTCATTATTGCTTTGCATTTCCATATTGAGGCATCCATCTACCCACTTTCTATTTCGATTTTTAGGATAGTTTAGTTAGGTTAATTGCTAATTTTCATTTTCCTTTTATTTCTTCAAGCTTGAAACACATTGAATTCTACAATCGAATCGAATTCCGATAACACCAAGCCATGAACCCGTTGATTCATTTCAACACCACCAAAACTCCACAAACAAAATGGCGTCGTTGCGACTCAGCTTGGTTAAGGCTTTCGACTTAATTGTTGTTTCATTGTATTTTTAGCTTTCTTTGTTATTTGACTTTTTTGTTAAGTATGATAGGTACTTGTAGCTATGGTGGATACATTCCCGGCACGGGAGGGCATGGTGTAAACCATGTCGGGAATGGAATGATGTATAATGGTCTTGGCAACGTGGGAGGGCATGGTGCAAACCACGTTGCGACCATGTCGGGTAACCCGACATGAGAGGGCATGGTGCACACCTTGTCGGGTTTGATAGTTTCTCGGGCGTGAATGGTTCCTTGGGTGGTTATGGAGCTCCAAATTCCTATCTGAACGTGCAAGCTCCATATTCCTATCCGAACTTGCAAGCCCCGACTTCCGGCCCATATGGCTATGATGCTCCACAATATTATCTGAATTTGTCGAGCCCAAAACCCATCCCGTATGGAGACTCTCATGCGCTTAATTTCAATCATGCTCCGAATGTGAATTTTAATGCTTATGGTGGAGGTGCGAGTTATGGAGGTGCCGTCAATAGTGCTCCAAAGCCCGATCCGTATGCATACCTCGGAGGTTTGAGCTCCAATGACCAAAATGCCCCTCCCGCCCTTGATATTCCGGTGCATGCTCCTATTCCGCCCTCCGATCCGACTCTCTTGGCCATTTTGCAACAATTGAATTCGTTGACCACTACGTTGGCCTCATGTGAGGCTAAGTGTAATGCTATTGATGCTATGATGGACCAATTCGCAAGCGATATTGATATGCTTAAACGAGCTCATGCGGATTCGTTACTCGTGGACATGCTCCAAGAGTTGGTCGAAGAAGCTTATATGATGCAAAAGAGCCTTGAGGAGGAGGTTGACTCGGATGTCGATATTGAAGGATGTTGTGAGGATTAGCCCCTTTTTCTTCTTGATGAGCCCGTTGTGCCTCTATTTGACCCCATTTTATGTGGAGATGATTCTCGATGTGTCGTTGAGGGCAACGACGACTTTTAGAGTGGGAGGTGGGGGTTATTGATGATGAGCTTGGAAAAATCGATGATTATCTTGAGGAGGATGAGGAGAGCAAGTCGATTATTATCCTTGCGAACTCTCACCGAGAAGAAGAGGAGGAGAGGATGGTTGAAGGGTTTAAAATTCTTAAGGATGCCATTGAGTGGATACCCGGAGTGGTTGAGGGAGTTAGCTCTTTGAATTTGATTCTTGATGAAATGGTGAGAGCCGGGATGTGGAGTTTGTTATTGAAGGGCTTGATGTTCGTGATGTCCCAAAGCGAGTGGGCGAAGCCCATTGACTTGGTGCCCAAGACGAGCGGCTTGTTAGTTCTTGAGGATGAAAAGGGAGGGTTGTTGGCCACGAGGGCTTCGACGGGTTGGAGGACGTTGATAGACTATAAGAAGATTAATAGGTCCACAAAGAAAGATCGTTTCCCTCCCCCATTTATCGACCACATGTTGGAAAAGATAGCCGGCCATTACTCCTTTTGGTTTTGGGATGAGTCGTCAGGCCACTTCAAAACCACTATTCCACCCGAAGACCGAGTCGAGACGATCTTCAATTGCCTGCTTGGAATGTTTTATTTTTGGCGAATCTAATTTGAGCTATGTAATGCGCCTAGAACGTTCCAAAGAGTGGATCCTCCCGAAAAGAAGCAGATCGTTTTGATGGACCCTCCCATTATCTTCCCGCCTTGACCAAAAAGGGAGTACGTCGAGCTAATGACGTAAAACAAGCACTTCTTGGGAGGCAACCCAAGTTCTTCTCGTTTATTTCTTTTATTCTTAAAATGAAAATCCAAAAATATTTAAAAAATTGGAAATATATATATATATATATATATATATATTATATATATATATATATATATATATATATATATATATATATATATATATATATTCGAGTTGTCTTTTGGTCCTTTCTGTGGTCTTTAGTTTCTTTTTGTTTGGGTTTATGTACATATTTTCTTGTGTTTTTGAATCTTATGTGATTTTTTTTTTTAGGTTTGGTTTTTTTGACTCCAACCATGGGCGATTTGATAAGTTAGTAGCGTTCATGAAGTCGGGAGATACTAGCCATGCTCGAATTTTTGCTTGGATTGCTTAGATGCCTAGGTGTACCCTACCGAACTCGACTCAAACTTGCTCGGTTAAGGAAGTTTCTATTCACCCTCTTTTTACTTAGTTTTCATTAAAATGCGGGTAATACATGGTTTAAGTGTGGGGTGGGTAGGTGGGTAGGGTCCGGGTTTTTATCAAGCATGTTTTGTTGTTCTTAACTCGAGCCTTGGCGAAGTGACGCATTCTTGGCGATGTGACGCTTACTATTTGCGTTATTATATGGTTGAGTCAGTTTTTATGTCTTTTGTGTCGTTATTACATTGTTGAACAACTCCACATGCTTGTAAGTTTGAATAGTTTACTTTT
>BMAC01000450.1:575500-604814 GCA_014905375.1 Phtheirospermum japonicum | reverse complement strand
TTTTGGTAATGTATTTAGCTCAACACTAATAATGCTAAAACAACTTGATTAGCATCACTGGACTAGTAAATTAGCACCCTGTAAACTTAAATAAAAATAATGGAATCATGATCAAGGGATTTTTCTTTTTTATTTATTTTTAATAAAACCCCCATGGAATTCAGCTACAGAGAACTCACACTAACCGATTTTTACATATACAACTCCATCAGTTAAATTTAAAAAAACAAATAATAAATACATACACAACAATGGAATTCAGCTACAGAGAACAAAAACTGGAATTTTACCTTCTTTTTCTTTACTCGACCATCTTGGGTATTTTTTTGTGATATTTAACACTATTTGATAAGATTGTGATTTAAACTCCGTAATTGTATTCTTACCATTTTGGGATATTTTTGTGTGCACTAAACATGTGCATTATAGGCGGTTTTAACAGTCTTTAGAGCGGTTTTGGACCCGCCTCTAATAAAGGCACCGTAAATGCCTGTTGGTGACTGGGCGGCGGTTCAAAACCGCCACAAAGAGATGTAATCAGGCAGCGATTCTTATTTTTAACCGCCTCCTATAGTCTACATAGTTTCCTGAAAACCGCCACAAAATTCATTACGAGGGGCGGTTATTTATTACAAACCGCCTCTAAGTGTTCCTATTCGGTGGCTCTTTTTTTGTACAAACCACCTCCATTATGGAATTTATGAGGCGGCTTCACACTCTCAACCGCTCAATTCTATTATTACTTCCGCCTCAAATATTTTTTTTTAAATATAATTTTATGAGTTTTTACTTTCACCCCTCAATGCAGTAGCGATTTTACCAAAAATGCCAGTAGCCACCATTGGAAGTTAACAACAACAACAACAACAACAACAACAACAACAACAACAATAAAATAAAAACAAAAACAAACAAATAAGAAAAATGTATACACAAATGTACAAGTTGTACCAACGGATAATGTATAATGAAAGCATGAGTGGAAGATATAGATGAAATGATTTGGAAAAGAGAAACTTAAAATGACATTTGATTAATATAATAATGTCCCACGTTTTTGTGATTTACATTGAACTGAAAATAAAACTATTATGATGCAGCCAATAGATTAAAATGAAAAGAACTCTACCATGAGAAATATATTAACAACCGTAAATATTTCTAAGATATGACAGCATATACATTACGGAAAGTATAGAGTAATAAGAGTTTAGAAGAAACAAGTACAAATTTTTTCGAAATGTCGCGCTCGATGTCTTCAAGATTTGCAAATGTGACACCTAACATAACTCATTATTCCACCTTCTTCGATTACTTCGATGTTTTTCTAAAAAAGGTTCAGTTGCATCTGGGTCGCTTCTTTCCACCTTGCACTAGTTCACCAAAGGATTGCAAGCTTACACCAACATCTTCATCGCACTCCACACCAAGTTCCTCATATTAAATGAAACATAATTATGATGGCCAAAAAAGAAGGAAGAAAAAGTCTAATTAGGCGACTATTGAAACAATTAATTAAATGGCTTACGTATATTAGAATACCTTAAATTCTTTTAAACTCTTGGGTGAGTTCTCTGTAATTGCATCCCAGACATCTTTTGAACATCCTCTTACGTTTTTGCCACTAATTAATCATATTTGTATTAATCTTTTCACAGCCTGGCGCTCTTCTGGGCTCACCAGAGCAACTACTTGCCTCAACTTAATCAACTTTTCCTCCATTTGCTTAACATGTAAAATTATTACAATGTAATGAGTAATTTACCTATGCTATCTGGTTAAGAATGCATGATTTTCAACTCCGCATCATCTAAGATGATTCATCTTTACCTCATTTCTAAATTGCTTCTGCCTGGTTTGTATCTTCTCTCCAGTATCAAGTGTGATTGCAATGCCTTGATCTCTGTTTAGTAGCAGACATACCAGATTAGTCAGTGAAGCACATCCGTTGGTTCATGTAAAAAGCGTCACTTTAAACGAGCCTGTCAATAAATGGATTATTACCAAAAAAAATGAAGAAGAAGAAGAAGAAGTTAGAACTTTGTTTGGTTGTGTTATAGAAACCCAACTATCTTTTTCATCTATTTCACAGACTGCTCTCTCAGTGGGTGATATTTGTCAAAAAAAATCCAAACCTAAAGGTTTTTTCTTTTCGAAAGATAATTGATTATTTTGATTTTATAGCTTTTTCAAAACTCATGGGTAGCTTATCTAGTTATCCCTAAAAAAATTCACACGCAAAGAACAAATTCATTCCACATCAATAGGAAAACCGATTTGGTGCTTTAATCTCTGCTGGCAGCCTTCATCATGCGTATCACTTGATATTGCTACAAGAATCTAAACTTCCAAGTATTATTCTCAAGCAGACCGCTATACACAAGTCTTTTAAGGCAGTCATATAGAGTGTGACGAAACTCTATAATATCTTTTGCAAATTAAAATAAAATTTCTCAGATAAAAAAAATGCGGGTTTAAAACTGCAGTTATTGACTTAAAGTATTATCAATTTACAAAACAACAGTCACTCTTCTGGAAAAAAAAAAGAAAGAAAGAAAAGAAAACAAAAGGATTAAAGGAGAAAGTATACACACCTGTTTCGACCTCAGCACAAGTTTTGTTTCATTCGGTGAGATATTCTTGGAATTTGGTATTCTCTTCCTTCATCTGACTTAGCTCCGCGTTGTTTGGAATGGTATTGCTTAGTCCCTGGATCATCCAAAGGATCGTCGGTAACTATGATGATTCACTGCATATCCTGGTAAAATATATAGTTTATTGGGGTAATATATTAAAATAAAAAATTAATTACTTACTAAAATTAAATTAAAGTTACTTACCTCGGGGGGACGACAAAAATTTCGGTCATACTAGAACGTGGTGACATGAGTCCTCTTGATGTACTATCCTCGAACGGGGTGGCTGGAACGATCGGCGGGGTCCTTGCCGATAAGTCCATCATATCATCATCTTCATCCTCTAAGTGATGATGAGACGGGGATGATGAATCAAGAGAAGCACGGCCCGAAGAGAAGAACGCCCATGACCTTTACCTCTCATCTAAAAAAATATTAAAATTTAAGCACAATTGAATTGGGAAAATTTAACAAATTCTATCAATCTAATGAAACTTTAACTATATGTGCATATATTAGTATTATAATTAACCTGAACCGACACCTTCACTGTCTACATTATCGTCAAATTCATTTTCGTCTGTATCTTCATCATCGGTTAGAAACTCATCTTCTGTCTCATTCTCTGTCTCATTGACAAGTTCATCCGACTCACTGATAATAAGGTCGACCTTGGAAATCTCCATCCTCCAATTGGCTGAATTGTGCATTTCTATTTGCTCCTCTTGAAAGGATTGACTAGGCATCATAGGCTCGATAAAATATACTGACGATCTCTCTTTAATTTTGCACATTGTTAACCGATCCAGGTTATCTCGTTTCAAACTTGGATACGGTTAGTAGTAAACTTGAACAACTTGGGCAACAAATACAAATGGCTCATAGCGATTGAATCTACGCTTATAAGTGACCTGGACAATATTATATTGAGGATGAACCTTTGTGCCTGCGAGTGTTGGATCAAACCACTCACAATTGAACATGAGTGTGCTCTTGTAAGGCAAGCCAGTATAGTCGAGTCTAACAACTATTACGATACGACCATAGTAATCATACTCATCATCCCCATAGTTTGTTCATTTTATACACACTAGTGCTCAGAGTTGATCTATTTGATTTGTATGTAACTATGTTAAATATGTATCCATTAATCTTGCAACCATGATATGTAGTCACACATCGTGATGGACCTATTGCCAGACTCTTAATGTACTTGTCGGTAACATTGTTCAAGGGATCTTGTGCCTATAACGATGGAAAGTACTAAACATATTATTTACTAAGATATTGATTTAAATGCATATATATGTTATAGTTGTACATAAGATGATCCTCCAATGTGAAACTCAGGGTCGACACGATGCGTGCAATCAAGACTTGTTTCACCATGGAACATCCGGATCTAGTAATCTGGTACGAATCAAATTTTAACGAGATGAAACTTGATCTCCTTTACATCTTGGTAACTAAAGTTCCTACATTTAGTATGACTACAATGACACATCTGTTTTTACCCGTCCTTCATTGCTCCATGGGTGAATGCAAATTGTATTAAACTCTCAACCCCTTCCACGAACGTGTTCGATCGATGACCGTCTACCCTACCTTTGTACATCCAACTACGATCATAACTCATCCTATAATATCCTAATTGTGATTAATAATATGGATGATCAAACTGTAGAGAATCGAGCTCTATGAGGGTGCCTATCGAAAATGAACTTTTGGTAAGGGCCCTATCCCATTCAAGAATGTGATATTCAGTAATAAAATTATCTTAATATGCATTTTGAGAACCTAAAAATTTCGGAAACACCTTCCCTTAGTTCTCTAAGTACACATATATTGTAGTGCATTCGATAACAAAGGAGAGATGGAAACCGAAATTCAAAAGTTCACAAAATACATACTACTTAAGATAATTACATTACAATCACATTCTCAAACTGTCCAAATCAGTGCACAATTTAGAATTTAATATCAAACTCTCTATTTGATACTAAATGCCAACCGGGTAAGGTAAGTGTTTCAGGGCATAAAGACTTTACAATTATCGATACCAAATCACGCTCTTAAAATCCGTGATGTTTCTCAATATCACGTCTTTTCAAGCATACTTAGTTTTTTTGTTAAGATTTACCGCCATAAAGATTTGTGTGATTTTTTTTTTTCTTCCCCAGGTATGCAGGAAGGCCCCTAAATAGAAAATGTAATTTGTATGTGTGGGGGAAAAGTAAAAGTAAAAGTGTCTTTGTCAATACATGTGCGCCCAATGGCCATGCTCCACGTGTAACAAATCAGTTTCAATTTAGTTTTACGAAGAGTTTTATATGGGGTGCTGTGAAAAAAACACAAGAACTTTTGTTGTGCTAATATACGCTGTCAGTTTTAGAATCTGTAAATTAAAGTAAAGGACACATCTATAAATTTTCGTGTGTAACTTGCACCAAGCAAGTCATACATATTTATCATAGATCACAGACCATTAACATAAACTATAAATTAAACAAAATATTCATTTGCCGATCACCACGGCATATCAAAAACCATACAACGCACTTTTTAAAACCACTGTCGAATTCTGGAAAAAATTTAAAATCCGTTATTGGAGGGACGAAACCTCCCGGCCGGTGCCGTACACCACGTCATCACCGATGTCTTTCCAAACCAATCGCAACATCAATTAATCACAATTAAACCATAACATATATTAAATTAACATCACTGATCACCACGACATTTAAAAACCACCATCACATAAACTTTAAAAAATAATTACATAATTGAGCCCTTAATGAACACTAGCGAACCCTAATTGCATAATCGAACCCAATTTGAACTAGGGGAGCGTAATTGCATAATCGAACCCTAATTGCATAAACGAACCCGAATAATATAATTATCCCAAAATTAAACCTATAAATATCCCTAATTAAACTCTAATTATATGATTATCCCTAAATTAGATCCTAATTATATATGTTGATATGTCTTGAAAATCTCGCTTCGCCCAAACGGTATGCAGTTTTGGGCCTTAAGCACAATTTGGTGTATTCTCTCAATACTATATTTATGGTTCTTGAAATCTGTAATCTGTAAGCCTAATTAGTTAATAAAATCTGTTCTTCTCTCTGCCCGTGGACGTAGCCAATTTGATGAAGCACATAGATCTGTGTCTTCTTTACGTTTTTCTGTTTTCTGCTCTTGAATCCTATTCATTCATAACAATATAATTATCACTAAATTAAACCCTAATTATATAAATATCTCTAATTATATAATTATTTCTAAATTAAATACTAATTATATAATTATCCATAAACTAAACCCTAATTATATAATTATTCCTAATTAAATCCTAATTATATAAATATCCCTATATTAAATACTAATTATATAATTATCCCTATTTAAACCCTAATTATATAATTATATCCCTAAATTAAACCTCAATTATATAATTATCTCTAATTAAATCCTAATTATATAATTATCCCTAAAATTAAACCCTAATACATAATTATCCCTATTTAAACCTTAATATATAATTATCCCTAATTAAACCCTAATAATACAATTATCCCTAAATTTTTATTTTGAATTCTAATTTGAATTCTGTTATTTTGTTCAGGAGGATTTGAATTCTGTTATTGCGGCTACCCTTGAAACGCCAAGTTATTCTTCATATCCGTTGGTGTGTGCATTTTTTGTACGAATTTTCAACAGTTATAGAACGATTTTCAATTTATTATTATTTTGTCTTCTGAACTAGTGCCTCCCTGTTGTGATTGTGGTCGTTTGTTAAAATTGTGGTCGTTTGTTATCATAATTTAGTATCTGAAGTAGTTTTATTCTATTTATTTAGTATTTTTTTTTAATGAAATAGCTTTTTCTGATTGTGAGCTAAACTGCATTAGTTGATGATTTTGATGTCTGGGTGATAGATTTGCTTCCAATTTCATTATCAGATTGAATTGTGGGCTAAAATACTTTATATCCATTTCTTGAACATAAAAGCATTACACGAGTTGTACATTATCTAGTATTTTCGGCATTTAGAGAAAATGGGTTCGGAGACGGACAAATTGTTTATTAAACATAATATTTAAGATTTAAAAAATGTGAAAGGAAATGAACACTCTAGTTTGAGCTCCTCTCAACTTTCATACACTGCCAACTAACTGCAGCAGCTAGAGCAATACCCTAAAGAGCGTCCTCGTGTATAAGCTTGCGCATAACTGTACGATTATGAAGCAACAAGCCTTGTAACCTTTCGAGTCGATCATCGGATTGTTAACTAGTCAGATTTAGTAATTAAAGGAGAAGTTAGATAATGATATTAAGAATGGACAGAGAAGGGAGAAACCTTTATTCAAGCATGAGCAACTATTTCGCCAGCTTCTTGGTTCTAAATATGACGATTATCCGATGGTTGACGATGAAGAATAAATTCAAGCTATAAATTGCCCTAAAATATGTGCTTGAAAAAAGGAGTTGCTTTCATCAATTAGTTTTGTTAGTTAAAACTGCCACTGAAATCTAGTCTAATTACAAAAGCTTTAATTTTCATAAACTAGTTTTGACTGTTCAAGTTTTTATTTGTTTTAAGGATTGGGACAAGTATAGTATTTTTGGAATACAAAACTGCCACCAAAGTTTTGTCTAAATACAAAAGGTTCCAGTTATCTTTTAAAAATTACAGATACCCCCTTAATGATTGATTTTTTTTTGTCTGTGAGTATTCCACTGTTCAAGACAAATATATTTTTTGTGCAGGTATTTGGACAAGTATATATTTTTGGAGAAATTACAAAAACCACCCACAAAGTTTAAGCTAATTACAAAAAGCTCCAGTTATCTTTCAAAAATCACAGTTACACCCTTAATGGTTTATTTCTGTCCGTAAGTAACCCACTATTCAAAAGTACAATTTTTTTCCCCAGTATTCGGACAAGTATAATTATTTTTGAAAAAATTACACAAACCACCCCAGAAGTTTAGTCTAATTACAAAATACTCCATTTATTGTTTAAAAGTTATTATTACCCCTCTTAATGTTAGTGTTTGCCTAACAACATATCAAATTGATGGACTTACACATGCTCATCTTTTTCATGCTTGCTTAATAGTTAATACCCTGTATTTTATGGTTATAGGGGTAATTGTGATTTATGATTTGTGTTGTTTGTGTTCATTTATGTGTTGTGGTGCTTAGTTTAATTAATTTGCTCATTTATCATGATTTCACCAATTTAATTTCATTTGTTAATTTATTAACATATTTTACGTATGTGTTTCTTGTATTGAAACTTGATGTTTCTGCAAGAGACTATGATAGAAATGCTCGTTGGTCTTCGTACCACGACGCTCGTTGGTCTTCAAATCGGTATAATTCTTCATCCTGCGATGGGTTGGACGTCGTCTTGCATCATTAAAACTTTGAAAACACACTTCACTTTGCATGTTACTGGATTTATGTATACCAGATTTTACAACAGGCTCTTTATTTTGTGAATAATGTATGTATTAGAAAATAGTCTTTACAGATGCATGGTATCCTATATTCAACAAGTGTTTTACCCCTGGTCCTTACCTTTATCTTACATTAGAATGGCAATCCAATGAATCAGTAAATAATGGAACATACACAGCAGATCCACGATGATAGGATTTTAGATTACGTGAAGTTAATCCTATTAATTGTAAATTTTATGTTTAGTATATTTGTCTGTTTAGGACTCTAGTGTTATTTGGGATGTTAGTAGACATAGGAGTCCTTATCTCTTAAGTTATCTTATAAGATAATTATCAAGACCTTGTTGTGTGGAATAAGGACTCCTTCAAAGAAGTGGCACTACAAAAGCTTGACGTTTTTCATTTGGAAAGCTGACGGTAACAAGTAAGAAAAAAACAGAAACTTCCTAATATCTTTCTGCTCAAGTTTTGTGTTTATTCTTCAAAGTTCAAAGTGTTCGAACGAGAAGATTTTTGAAGAGCAATTTTGTTTTTCATTCTTTTTGTAATATTGTTAGAATCCTTTTCGATTGGTTCTGCAAACATTTCTAGTGATATATCTTTTGGCCTACGGTCGCGTTCTGTGAGTTATTTTGACTCACAGACAAAAATTATTCTCAACTTTATTCATTACTCTACACATATGTTGGTAAAAATGTTTAGACATTATTACTAACACAGGACGTTCAATCTTGTCTTTGATGCCTTCAAATCTTTCAATTGGTATCAAGAGCGTTCACTTGACTTTACTAAGTGAGAATCCTGCGGACGTTGAAGGACAATAATGGACAACATAATGAACGTAACGGTCCGACCTCCTGTGTTGGATGGAACAAATTATGCAATCTGGAAAATCAGGATGCGGGCATATATTAAGACAACGGATGAAAGATCTTGGCGCGCAATTTTAACTGGATGGGAGGCTCTCAGAAGAGATGATGCGGACGGTGACATCATTTTGAAAAACGAGGTGGATTGGACTGCAGAAGAACTTGCTACTTTTAATGCCAACACCAAAGCCTTGAATGCTATCTACAGCTTTGTGGATGTATCCTTATTTAAAATCATCTCCAACCTACAAACGGCCAAAGAAGCATGGGAAGCACTTCAACTCTTCTGTGAAGGATCTAGAGGAGTCCAGAGAACCAAACTCAGAATGCTTGCGACACAATTTGAAGTAGTAAGAATGGAGGAAAATGAAACCATTGACAGCTACAGTGCAAAGCTTCTGGACATTTCAAATGAATGTCAATCTCTGGGATCTCCTATCTCAAATGAAAGGCTTGTGAGCAAATTCCTGCGATCTGTAACGGAAAAATTCCATACGAAAATCACTGCCATTGAAGAAGTCAAAGATACCTCTGTCATGAGGTTTGATGAACTCGTTGGCTCACTAAAGACTTATGAAATGGAGAAGAATCTCAAGAAGACAAAAGGAAGGAACTTAGCCCTAGTCTCTACCCCAGACTCTAAAGACGAAGATTTTGATCTTGATGCCATAACACATGAGGCTAAGTATGCAAATCTGGATGCGGATGGCATTGCTCTCATCACCAGAAAATTTGGTGATTTCTCGAAAAAGAAGAACATCTCAAGAAAACCCCCGAACAGACTTGTAAAGTCCACATTTGAACCCAGCACTCCTCAAGCTATGGGACAATCTTCAAATAAGTTTCAATTAAGAGACTTAACACCTTCGAGTGCGAAATCTGAACCAAGGAATCAAAACAGTGTCAAAGATCTGGACAATGTCCAGTGCCATGAGTGCAGGGGATTCGGACACTATAGGTATAAATATGCAAATACCCTAAGGAAGAAGAATTTCATCGCCATGAGTGACGAAGAAGATGATGAGGAATCAAAAGAAACCGAAATAGTTGCTGCTATGAGCGCCCGTGTCGTCTGGGACGACACTGACAGTTTGAGTAATATTATATGTCTCAACTCTGTCACCACAACTGAAGGCGATGAAGAATTTGCCATTGCTTACGAAGAGCTGTATGAGAACTGGTGTCAAGTACTTCAGAAGGTAAAATCTCTCTCTAAAGAAAATGAGAGACTGGTACGAGCAGACAAGGAACAACAATCCGTGGTGTTGCGTCTAGAGGCTCTCTTGACCAAACGAGAAGAAGAGCTGGATAGAACCAGAGGCGATCTTTCTGCTGCCATGATGACACTCAAGAAACTCAACACTGGATCAACCAAACTTGATGAAATCCTGTCTATTGGGACCATGGTCAGACATGGGATAGGCTTTGAGAGTCCAGTATTTGTCAAAGAAGGCGACAAGTCCTCTGAAGGATCTGTTTCTACGAGGAAAAACAAGCGAAGAAAGCGTACCTACATCTGTCATCACTGCTCCAAACCAGGCCATATCAGACCATTCTGTAGGAAACTCAAGTCAGAAAGAACTTCTCCTTCGAGAAAAACAATGCCAGTGGAGAAATGTCCCAACATTGGGACTAACAACACTCGCAAAACCAGAATGGTATGGATAAAAAAGGAAAATACTCAGTGCAACATTATTTATGTCTCACTGAAGTACGGAGTTGAGGACTCATGGTACTTTGACAGCGGGTGTTCTAAACACATGACAGGATCCGTTGAACACTTGACCAATATTGTTCAGCACAAAGGAGGCAAAGTCCAGTATGGTGGAGGAGCGCATAGTGAGATTGTAGGAAAAGGTACTCTGAATGTTGAAGGGTTGCCTAAGCTCTAGGATGTACTTCTTGTCAACGGTCTTGCGGCCAACCTTATAAGTGTCAGTCAACTTTGTGATGATAACCTTCACGTAAAGTTTAGCCGAGACACCTGTGAAGTCTTTAACAACAAGAATTGATGTATCCTCACTGGAACCCGTACTACAAATAATTGTTATAAGGTAAACTGCAAGGTCTGGTGTCAAAGTGCGCAAT
Organism: Phtheirospermum japonicum; assembly: GCA_014905375.1. Lineage (NCBI taxonomy): Eukaryota > Viridiplantae > Streptophyta > Magnoliopsida > Lamiales > Orobanchaceae > Phtheirospermum > Phtheirospermum japonicum. The sequence goes on along the minus strand of BMAC01000450.1, from coordinate 593,746 downwards.
CTTCTGAGACTGAACTATGACATCAAAAGATGGGTCACCTAAATTACAAAATGATGGGAAAACTTGTTAAATCAGAAGCAGTACGAGGAGTTCCCAAGTTGATCATCAACAAGCCATCCGTGTGTGGAGACTGCCTGAAAGGGAAACAAACCAGGGTGTCTCATCCAGCAACCCAACACTTCAACACCACTCGATGCCTGGAATTGCTTCACATGGATCTTATGGGTCCTATCGAGGTAGAAATTATGGGTGGTAAGAAATACTCCTTTGTTATTGTTGATGATTTCTCTCGGTTCACTTGGATTGAATTTCTTCGAGAAAAATCTGAAACATTTGAAAGTTTTRGAAAATTGTCAAAACGMGTCAGTAACAAWTATTCCTTGKAAATTGGCCYAATCAYGARTGATCASGGTAAAGAGTTTGAGAACTCATCTTTTCAAATTTTTTGTGATAAATATGGAATTTCTCACYAGTTCTCCTCACCAATTACGCCTCAACAAAARGGAATTGRTGAGCMTAAAAATCGGTCCTRACAAGAGATGGCTCGAACCATGTTAATTTCAAAAAATCTGGCAAAAAGGTTCTGGGCTGAAGCTCTTAATACAGCGTGTCATATTTCTAATCGAGTCTATTTTAGGGTGGGAACGAGTAAAACTCCCTATGAGCTTCTAGTTGGAAATAAACCTAACCTGAAACACTTTCATGTTTTCGGTTGCGTCTGCTTTGTATTGAATGATAGATCCCACTTAACAAAGTTTGATTCTAAAAGTGACAAGTGCGTCTTTTTGGGATATTCAGTAAATAGCCACGCTTATTGGGTGTTTAATCTAAGAAATCGTACTATGCTTGAGTCTGTGAATGTTAGGTTCGATGAACTTACTGCCATCTCTGAGTATGATGTGGGTGATTTTGTTCAAAGTTCACAAGAGCCTCTCTTACTGACTCCAAGGGAGATATTTGAGACTGCATCCAATGTTACTGAAAATGCCGCAACACTTGAAACAACATCGCAGGTGCAGATAAACACCAATGGTGAATCCTTTGAGTTTGATGAAGACCAATCTGCAGAGATAATATCTGCATCTCTAGACATAGATATATCTTCCAGGATAAAGAAGAATCATCCCACGTCTCAAGTCATTGGATCTTTGAACGAAAGAAGCACTCGAAAGAAACATATCAATTTCAAGGAAATGGTGAAACTGGTATGTATGGATCATGCTGTCCCCTAACCAATTACTCTTGTTTTGTGTCCAGCATAGAGCCCAGGAAGGTGTAGGAAGCTCTCAACGACGAATATTGGATAAATTCCATGCAAGAAGAATTGGATCAGTTTGCCAAAAATGACGTATGGGATTTGGTACCACGACCACATGGAGGAAACGTCATTGGAACAAAGTGGATTTTCAGAAATAAAACTGATGAACTGGGAAATATAGTAAGAAACAAAGCCAGACTCGTGGCTCAAGGTTACACTCAGGTAGAAGGTATAGACTTTGATGAAACATTTGCTCCCGTAGCTAGAATTGAGCCTATTAGATTACTACTTGCAATTGCTTGTCATTTGAACATTACTCTACACCAAATGGATATCAAAAGTGATTTTTTAAATGGTGTTTTAAATGAAGAAGCGTATGTTGAGAAACCCAAGGGTTTTGAGGATCCTCACAGGGCACACTATGTTTTCAAATTAAAAAAGGCCCTTTATGGACTAAAACAAGCACCTAGGGCTTGGTACGAGAGGCTCACTCAACATCTTCTTCAAATGAATTTTAAACGTGGTGAAGTTGATAAAACCCTGTTCATCTTCAAAAACAATTGCAAGATACTAATTGCTCAAATCTATGTTGATGACATTGTGTTTGGTTCTAACTGTGATAAGCTGCTTAAAGACTTCGTGACAAGTATGTCTACCACCGTCGAGATGAGCATGGAAGGTGAGTTATTGTTCTTTTTGGGTTTACAAATTAAACAATTTAAAGATGGAATTTTCTTGTCTCATGAGAAGTATGCAAAAAATCTGGTGAAGCGCTTTGGTCTCGACAATGCCAAACACATGAAAACCCCCATGGGATCAAGCCAAAAACTTTCAAGGAACGATGTCAGTGAAAGTGTTGATCACACTGTATACAAGAGCATGATTGGAAGCCTTCTGTACCTAACTGTCAGTCGTCCAGATATCATGTACAACGTTTGTTTGTGCGCACGCTACCAGTCTGATCCAAAAGAGACTCACCTAAAAGCACTTAAACGCATAATTAGATACATAGATGGAACATATAATCTGGGAATATGGTATACAAAGGACACTAACTCTAGTCTTGTTGGATATACTGATTCTGATTGGGCAGGTGACGTTGATGATAGGATGAGCACAACAGGTGGGTGTTTCTTTCTAGGCAACAATCTGGTCTCTTGGTACAGCAAGAAGCAGAATTGCGTGTCATTATCAACCGCCAAGGCTGAGTATGTGGCTGTAGGTAGTGCATGTACCCAACTGCTCTGGATGAAACAGATGATAGAGGAGTATGGGTTACAAAGTAATGTTCTTACTGTTCTGTGTGATAACTCAAGTGCAATTGATATCTCAAGGAATCCAGTACAACACTCTCGAACAAAACACATAGACATTAGGCATCATTTCATTTGAGATTTGGTTGAGAGAAATGTTGTGAGTATTGAGCACATTGGAACTGAATATCAACTGGCTGACATTTTCACCAAAGCATTAGACTACGGGGGATTTTCCAGTTTAAGGAAGTCTCTCGGCTTATATGCTTTTTGATTTTTGTTACTGGAAATGCTGCAGCACACCTAGCAACATCAGCTGCAGCATACTATTTTCAACATGCATTTTTTAATTTTTTTCACATAACAACATATTAGGTTTTTCATTATTCACAATTGAAGGAGTGTGAATTGTTTAAGTGTGATGTCAGAAGGTACTGAAAATTTTGAAATAAACAATTGTGAGCTGTCTTTTACAGAAACAAGTTTTCTCTCGGTGTGCCAAAATTCTTATAAAAAGTTTGATGGATGTCCCAGCCAATCGTCTTAGAATGATTGCTATTTTCTGCCAATGTGCTGAAGTAAAGAAAAATTTCATGATCAATGGATTAATCTATTTGCTGTTTAAAGTGGAGATTCCTTTTGCTTCCGGACACAAATATTCTCAAACACAAATGACTTTGTCATTCGCCGAGTTAAGAATTGTCAGTTCATTGACTTTGTTGATTGAATGTCAGTCCCATTGCCATCACACAAAGAACCAACACTCTACTGCTCTTATGAATCCTTTATGTGTTTTTCTTTGCTAGGTCATATCTTTTAGACATACCTTTAGGACATGCATGATTGGTGAATTTTGTTCTTAAAGCTGTTTTTTGGTAAAACTGTGCTCATAACAAAATTCTGTTTTTTTCTCTCACTCAAATTTCATTTTTTTAATGCCTCATTGTCAAGTGGGTTATAATCGGTGTCTTATGGATCTGAGTTACTTTTACACGTTTGTTATTGTGGGTAATTGTAATAAAAGATAGTTGGGCTTCACCGATGGGCCTGTCACTTCAAATCTTCTTAAAATCTTTTTCAAATTTGAAGGTAATCTCTACCGTTCACTAAAATCTCACACGTCATTTCAAGTGCTCAGTATATGTCAGGTACATCACTCCAGCCAGTCAAAAGATCAGTCAAAATCCCTTTTCACATTCAAGCTCTCCCAACCATAGAAAACCCTAATTTCTAATCAAAGATGAGTCCGCAAAAGTCCAAGGGAACAAGAAGGTCTGCTCGCTCTCAAACGGAGAAAGTAAAGACGACGTAGGATAGGTCTGCCGTCGGCACTCTTCCTAGATACATTCCCTTTGATATTCGAGACGAGCACGGAAATCCCTCAGCCATGGATACAGATGTTGGTAGATCTGCTCCAACACAAGAACCTGACATCGAGGTCCCCTCTGAAAATCCATTGTCTGCTCTGATAGCCACCGGCGAAACAGTGGAACCCACAGCTGCAATTCTTCCAGGTAAACCCGGGAATGAAATTGATGTAAATAATTTGCCAAACCTTAAATTAATTGCAGAATCGTGTGGGCGAATTGGGAATCCACTGCTAAAGTGCTCTCGAAGGTTGAGAGGGTTAAATCCATGTTACTTACCAGATGCTGTTCCCAAAAATTAGTCCAGCGGACCCAAAAATATTCCGCTGGAAAAGATGTCGTTTGTTGAAGACATGGACTACTTGACGGACAGTGATGACGAAGACTATGTTCCTCCGGAGGGTCTAGTTAATGAAAAGAAGGAAGTTCCAGAAATACCTGTTACCCCTTTCTTCCCTGACGCAGAAGTTGAGATGGTACACAAGTTTCGCGCCAAGAGTCCGTGTTCACTCCTCAGAACATGGTTGCTCCTGATTCAGAAACAAGGGAGGTGGTGACGGAGGATATGCTGGCTGATGAGGATGCTCGTTTGGTGGGTTTACTATTGAAATTAGGTAAAGCTATACCTGTGCAGGGTGGCTCAGGTTTTGTGGCTTCAGTTGCTGTTAATGCATGCCCTTCCTCTGCTCAACCTACATTAGAGTCGAGTTAGTCCTCGGAAAGGACTATTTCTGCAGATGAAACTGGTGTGGGTGAAGATGTTGGCACACATCTACCTGACATTTCTCCTATGTCTGCCAGTTCACCTCCTTCTGCACAGACTGCTGAGCAAAGTGTCTCCACTTCAAAATCCACTGCATCTGACAATTCAGATGATGCTGACTTTGAGGATAAACAAGAAGAACCCGATGACAATGTCACTAACGAAGAAGACACAAGGAGCTTTGACCTAGGAGATGACTCTGATGATGAAGAGCTGGATGTGGGTAGTGCTTATGCTCCCCGTTTCTATACAAGTGAAGCTAAGGAGAGGTATAAAGGGCTGCATAACCGGGTACTGATTGAAGAAAGAAGAGTTGACTTCGGCCTCTTTAAGAAGAAAAATCTGAATAAATTTCTGAGCAGAAAGGGGCTTACATCTACTGTGACTACGGCTGTACCATACCTGCCGGAGGCTGTTCTGGAGTTTTATGCCAACACGCTTTCCTCGATTTCTAATTTGTTGTCTGAGCAATATGGTAAGGTCTTTGTGCGTGAGCGAATTTATTCTTTCACTCCTTCTGTGATAAACATGTTCTTTGGCACTGTGGACGATGATGAAGGTGCTACGGTTGATGATTTCGATGAGGTGGCCAAATTTCTGACTGGAGGGCAAATGACGAAATGGCCAAAGAGGTTCCTAAGCTCTCATCTCACCTCACTCTACTTCGTGCTTCACAAGTTGGCAGTATGCAATTGGGTCCCGACAACCAACACAACTACAGTTACGCGGTCACAAGGCAAGGCGTTGATCCAGATTGGGAAGGGTATGCATTTTAACTTTGGCCAAACTGTGTTTGACTGCGTGATGAGGTTTTCCAATACTACTGCTACAAAAGTCGGTCTGCCTTTTCCCTCGCTTATCTATTCCATTCTTGTCGATCAAGGACTTCAAAAATACAATGATGAGCATTTTAGCGGGGAGCCTGGCTTGTTTGGACTGAGCCACAAGCACTTTGACGGCACAAATCGTATTATAGACCTGCCGCTTGAACTATCGGATGATGAAGATGTGGACTCCGCCACAGTTTCTCCTAATGTTGGTCTCGGTGTTACTAACACAGGGACTCACACATATTCCTTCATTCCTGTTCCCGTGTCTGATTTGCAGGTTCAGTTGAGCTTGATTGATCAGCAGATTGCTGGGGCCAGGTCTCACTTAGCCGGTCTGGAGAAAGCATGCGATTTCTTCTCCAAATTGCTCCTTTTGCGTTCTGGACAAAAAGGGGGAAAGACTGTTACTGTTCTTCCTGGAGAAGCTACTGGAGAGGAAGCTGACAAGAGGAGGAAGGCTGAGGCGGTTACTGAGGCTGCTACGACGACTGCCACAGTGGTGGACAAAGGAAAGCAGAAGGTTAATGTTGCTCATGAGGATGAGAATGAAGATGCTCATAAGGATGACGATGAGACCATGCTGATTCCGCGCCGATCCAAGAGGACTCGACCAGCGCACACTTCCTAAGTGAGGCTGATTACTTTATGCCCAAGGGTGTTTGAACAATTTGTTTTTGTTTTGGTTGGTTTGTTTTGATTGGTTAAAACATTATTTGATTCAGACTTTGCTAGTACTAGTGTTACTGTTATTTCTACTAACATTTCTGCAGCTTAGTAATTTAGGGGAGTCTCCAACAATGTCTTTTCAGGTGGAGAGATTTTCTCTAGTTTTGTCCAAACAGGCAAAAGGGGGAGATTGATAGGATTTTAGATTACGTGAAGTTAATCCTATTAATTGTAAGTCTTATGTTTAGTATATTTGCCTGTCTAGGACTCTAGTGTTATTTGGGATGTTAGTAGACATAGGAGTCCTTATCTCTTAAGTTATCTTAAGAGATAATTATCAAGACCTTGTTGTGTGGAATAAGGACTCCTTCAAAGAAGTGGCACTACAAAATCTTGACGTTTTTCATTTGGAAAGCTGACGGAAACAAGCAAGAAAAAAACAGATACTTCCTAATATCTTTCTGCTCAAGTTTTGTGTGTTATTCTTCAAAGTTCAAAGTGTTCGAACTAGAAGATTTTTGAAGAGCAGTTTTGTTTTTCATTCTTTTTGTAATATTGCTAGAATCCTTTTCGATTGGTTCTGCAAACATTTCTAGTGATATATTTTTTGGCCTACGGTCGCGTTTTGTGAGTTATTTTGACTCACAGACAAAAATTATTCTCAGCTTTATTCATTACTCTATACATATGTTGGTAAAAGTGTTTAGACATTATTACTAACACAGGACGTTCAATCTTGTCTTTGACGCCTTCAAATCTTTCACACCAAGATGATGAAAGAAGACACCCTAGGGATGAATGAAAATATCACTTAACAACACTTTTAGAAACAAAAATAATTATCACTAAACAAAATTACGTTTAGAGACGAATGGGGAACGTCCAGTAAGCAACACTTTTAGAGACGAAAATACTTGTAACCATACTAATTACGTATAGAAACGAATGATGAAACGTTCGTCTCTAGCCTAAATCTTTTGAGACGGAAAATGGCATCTCCCGGATGGTAACCATTAGTAACGTTTTTTTAATATTGTGATATTGCGCCGTTTCTTGTGACGTTTTTTCTTTTTTTTTTTGTTCTTTTTTGTCTAATACTTTTTTTTTTAGACTTTTAGTGATAGATTTCATTCATCCCAAATTTACATATATCTTGTAGGTAATATTTGAATAGTAGAGCTTCTTATTATCTAAGGATAGTGATTTCAGAGATATAGTTATAGTAACAATTGTTTAGATTAGACGACAAAACCACGAACATGAATCTTCTTTATAATAACTAGCACAATAATCGTGTGTTACATGAGTGTGTGTGTATATATATATATATATATATATATATATATATATATATATATCCCACCTCTTGTATTTACAGTCATAAAGTTTTTAATATAAAAAATTTTAAATTGATATATTAAACTATATTGAGTGAAAAATAGTATCGTAATCTATATATTAATTGTACAATTGAAACAAAATTAATAATGTTGTTTATTAAATGTGGAGTGCCATTTCTCTCCTATAAGAAATTTTTGTGTGTGTAAGAAAACTCCTATGCTTAGGAGTTATAAGTACTATCACGTGAAAATAATAATCATTATCAGATTTTGTGAGTGCATTCCATATGATCCCGTGAACTATATATTTAATTAAAATTTAGACTTTCAATCCAATGTTTTTTACTTGTCATCATTAACTATATAGAAGTAAATATTTCTTCTTCTTCTTCTTCCTTTTTATTTTTTTTATTTTATTATTTACAATATTTACCAAAAGCCTAATAAAATCAAAATAAACGTACACAACCCCACTATTATCAAACAATAACAAAATTAAAAAAAACCTTACCATAAACTCTACATCGCATCACCATAAATAGAAGAATAAAAAAAAAATTTAGGCATAAATATACGCACCTTAAAATCTTATTTGTATACTCCATTAAAAAATAAATTCATAAAAATACCTTAGATACCCCTCAAACCATACACTCAAAAAAATATACTTTATCATTTTCCATCATCTACCACCACCGCCCTGCTGCAGCCGCTACCCAAACTACCAAAAGTTGTTGCAATTCTAAATACTCTAGTAATTCTTATACTCTAATCTCACACATCATTAAATCAATTTAGTCTTTAATCATAACAATTCATTTTGTACATATAATCTTGATAAAACATGGCATGGGAAGAACATTCTCAACACTGCTGCTTCGGATGGGGTCGGGCTTGCCGTTCAGCTCGCAAAGCTCGGGAATAATCATGTCACCGCTACACGTGGGGCCCGCAACATCAACTTCTTGAAAAGCCTCGGATCCAATGAGGTTTTTGATTACGGAACACCACAGGGATCGTCTCTCAAGAGCCCGTCAGGGAAAAAATATGATGTGATAATACATTGCGGGCCGGCCGTCGCCTAACCCGTTTTCGAGAAGAATTTGAGCGAGAATGAGATTGTGTTCGATCTTGCTCCCGGGCCCGCTGCAATGTGGACTTACTCTGTGAAGAAAATCACTGGGTGCCTTTTATTTTGGGTCATGGTTAGGTAATTTGGGTATTTTTATAAATTTATTTTTTAATAGGGTACATAAATAAAATTTTGGGGTGTGTCTATTCGGGCCAAAAAACAATTATCTACCTTTAATTTACACGCCACACTCACTTCCGCAGCATTTAACATCCTTCTGCAATCTAATGTATCCAGCCAATTTTCACCCCATCAATTTTCGGCCAGCCAATACTACTCATAAACCAAATCACTACAGGGGACTAGGTTGGCCAAAAATTATTGGGGTGAAAATTGGTTGCAACTGAATTGTGCAAAAGGAAATTGTTTGATTATACAAAACATCTCAATCATGCCGCAAGTTTATAGAGGCAAACTTGCAACTGAATTTTATTTAATCATTCACGTGCGTGTCAGCTAATTAATTATTAATAGTTTAGCACTCACATATTATGCTGAATTTGAAAAAAAAAGAAGTAATATTAACTATTTTTTATTAAAAATAGTAAGAATAATATTGCAAATAGTATACACATATCGTAATATTATTTGTTTTGTTTACAAAAAATTATTTTTCAAAATAAATAATTTACACACACAAATCACAATATTATTTGTTCTAATTATAGTAAAACTTATTTTTACAATAAAGAATGTCAATGGGCAATATTATTTATTTATTTTATTAGTATTATAATAATAATAATAATTATTATTATTTGCATACCAAGAGTTTTTCATATGGATTTTTATTGTTATTTTCAATACATTATATTAGGATTTTTACATGGATATATCACAAGATAAATATAAAATATGTGTGATAATTACAGTGTTTTAGATTTAATATAAAAACTCAAAGGATATTCCCAACCTGTGTCTTGTATATCTCTAATATATTTATTAATATTTGTAATTGTGAAGTAATTTTATATTTTAATATTTATTTTAAACTCATTAATAATTTTATTTACATATTTAGAGAAATTCAAAAGTTGTCATATTCTCATCCGTGTGTAATCTCTATATTTTAATATTTATATTAAATTCATTAATAATTGTTAGTTACATACTTTGAGAATTTCAATAGATTTTGTACACTCAACGCGTGACGCATTGTGTTGTGTCTAATCAATATTTATTAATTTTTTTTTTATAATTTTATATTTTTTATGTTTAGAATTCATTACTAATTTTAGTTATAAACTTATATTATTTCAAATAACTTTTAATTTACCTATACAGAATATCTGAATTTCAAAAAACGAGATTATTTTAACTTTTATTATAAATACAACTTGTTTAATTATTTTCATGACTAAGTTTTATTTTTTATAATTAAAATTATTTTATATGTAATTTTTTATTAAAATAACTAATTCAAATTATTATCTACTAATCATATCTGATTTCTTTATATGTTTATATTAGGAGAATAAAATGAAATATTGAGAAAGATAAAATATAATAAATTAAGAATTAGATAAAATATGTAAAAGGGAAAGATTAAATTAGGTAAGAAACAATAAATGGAAAGTATTAAATTAGGTAGATAATAAACTCGAATTACACATAAGCAACTGAAGCAACATAATATTTTATTTGTCAAACGAAGTATGCGAAGTAGATGTATAGGTTAGAAGAATTTTGCATTAATATATAGAGGTGATTGTTATTCTCAATGCATTTATTAGGATTAGATACAAAATTTAAGTTTATATTTTTTATATTTATTAATCTTTGTAATAATTTTATATAACTCATTTTTCTTAGATATAATATTTAAAATTCTACAAATAAAGCTATTTCAATTTTTATTATGAATAAAAATTAGTTTAACTTATATAAAAATATTTTTTTAATTAAATATGACTTATTTATATTTTATATTAGGAGAATAAAAGTAAGATATTGAATTAGGCTATATAATAAAGTAGATATTGAATTAGGTAACATATAATAAAAAAAATATTGAATCAGGCAAGATATAATAATAGTAAAATATTAAATTAGGTAAAATATGATAAAAGAAAACTATTAAATTGGGTAGATATTAGGCTCGTATGACACCAGAGCACCAGAATTTTTTACGACTCAACGAAGCGTGGGAAGCAAACACATAGGATATGAGGGTTTTGCATTAAGTTAGATCAAAATATAAAGTTACACAAAAATACATGTTTAAAATAATAGTGTTTATTTATTTTTAATATAATTTTAGTATTGTAAATTTAATTATTAATATTTCTATTACAAATCTCGTTGAATATATATATGAAATAATTTGCATAATTATTTTTAATGGATTGTACAAATTTTTATATAATTTCTATTGCATATCAATTTATAAAGACAAGCTGCTGCTATAATAATAATAATAATGATAATAATAATAATAATAATAATAATAATAATAATAAGTTTACATATTCAAGTAACAAATTAATAAAGTGGTAAAATAAATAATAAAATTTATACATAATGAAATAATCGAGTTTAAAAAAAGCAAAAAAGGTTAAAAAAGGAATAAAATCAAAAAATTTCATGAGTTTATTTGAAATGTTTGTAATAATAGCATTTGAGATAAGTCTAAACTTCAAATAAACTCATCCAATTAAATAAAACTTATTTAAATACAGAGAGTTTATAAACTCTCCAAATAATATATAAAGCAATTATTGTATTTACCAAATACACGCTTAATAGTTAGCTTAATAATACTCCATTTTGAGTTATAAGGTCCTTCTTGTTAAATAGTCCAAATGATAACATATAAAGACTGCAACAACACAAAAATAAAATAAAATTTAGGAGTCATAATATAACATTAGCAGCTAGTCGCTGGTTGTCGTTCATAGTTATGAGAAGTTTTCCGGTACAGTCAATGTACCATTCTTCATCTAATTGTAACTATTCGATTAATTTAATTTTTAAATAGTGAAACAGATTAATGGATTACAATGCAGGGAGTATGGTACATTAATGTACTGTAGAATTTTCCCATAATTATATATCCCTTCAGTTAGAATTATATAATAATGTTTTAACTTACTATTTCCTTCTAATTAAATGTCTTATTAAACCTTTTTGCAAATATATTTCACCATATTTTAAGTTTTATCCCTATTTCAATTACAAAATGTTCTCATACTTTTAACTTATCACTAATACTTGATATTCTTTTGTTCTCAATTATCAATAGTTAACACTCGCATATTATGCGTAATTTAGAAAATAATAATATTTACTAAAAATACTAAATGAATAATATTAAAAATGATAAATACAAATTGTAACATATTATTAGTTCTATTCACTTCCTAAGATTAATTTTCACAGTAAATAATTTTTACACACAAATCAGAACATTATTTGTTCTAATTACAATAATATTATTTCATTATTTTTTACAATAAAGATTTTTATTTTACCGTGAGTCACGAAATAAGTTGTAAAGTATATCAAAATACCCTAAAAGTTGACGGGACACCCGTAGAAAATTGAGTTTGAAAAAAATGTAAAACATACAACACACGCGTGTAACGGGTGAATATGTGAAATAAATAATTAAAGTTTATAAGGTACTGATAGTTCTATTGAGAAAACGTCGTACATCTAACTTGTAGTATATGTAATATTATTTTATTATTGTTTTTTGTTTCTTTTTTGTTTCGTTTTCTTTTTCCTTTTCTTTTATTTTCTTTTTGCGTATGACAATAATTTATTCATATAAATATATAATGTGTGTATCAATTCATTAGATTGAGATTTAGATAAAAAAGTTTAGAATATATTTAATAGTTATTTCCTAAGCGTAATGATTTATTATTATTATTATTATTATTATTATTATTATTATATATTTTGTTTCCCTTTGTTTTTTTTTTCTTTTTCTTGACGTAACGATAGTTTTTCATATATATTTTTAATATTATTTTCAATTCATTATATTAGGATTAGATAAAGAAATTTAAGTTTATACTTGTTTTCCTTTTGTAATAATTTTATATAACTCATATTTTTCTTAAATAAATATTTGAGATTCTAATAAAATTATTTCAACTTTTATTATAAATAAGAATTAATTCAGATTATATACATTTTTTTAAAAATTAGATATAACTCATTTATATTTTTATATTAGAAGAATAAAAGTAAGATATTGACTTAGGTAAAATATGTTAAAGAAAATATTAAATTAGGTAACATGTAATTAAAAAAAATATTGAATTAAGAAAATATAATATTAGAAAAATATTAAATTAGTTGAATAATATAATAAAAGAAAAATACTAAATTAGGTAAATATTAGGCTCGGATAACACCGAATCACCAAAAATCTTTCCAAAACTAACGAAGCGTGGGAAATAGATATATAGGATAGTAGCATTTTATATTAATATATAGGGAAGATAAGGTATTGAGATGATTTACAAATGGGTTTATTAGCCAAACATTTAGTTCCGAAATTTGTTATTCAATTTTAAACGGAGGGAATACTTCTTACTTCGTAGATGTGATAACAAAACAAGAAAATCTTGCATGATAACATAATTGTTATCATGTGTTTCTTATATAACACATATGGTAAAAACCTTCGAAAATACAATGATGAACCAAGCGAAGAAACTGACCACGAGCTTGTAACTCAAGTGGTATTGCTAACCCTTTATAAGGGTGTTGACAAGGGTTCGAACCCTAAACCTCTCAAGTTATTTGGGATTTATCTTCTACTTTCCAACCACTTGACCTATCTTATTAAAAAAAACCAAGCGAAGAAACTATATAAGATGTTTGAACAAGTCATAAGCTAAACCAAACACCATCATTTAAACTCACAAATATAATTATGCTAATTAGATAAATAACTATTATTACGCCTAAAATATGAATAACTAATACAACAAAAATATACATTTATCACATAAACATGATCTTCCACTTGGGATGATATAAGTTTAAAAATTGTTTTCACATGTTTCTTCAGTATATCCATATCTAGACATTGTATTTCACAATGTGTGTGTCAACTTAACACCATGTATCAGAATATATGTATGCATGGATCTCATGCATGTACACGCAAGAAGACAAATTGCAATGAGTCGTTGGAGTGGCCCCTTTCCATATCACAGCTGTGATGTATAGGAGTTGTTTGTCTTATGTTTGAGCCTATGCTATAGGAAAACCTGTATTATTTTAGGTTCTTCTATTTGTGGATATATATATATATATCCACACCATGGTTTTTGTAATTAATAAATGCAGTCAAATATCCTTTTCATATGAATACAAACATGTCACTATCCTATATTCTCATTTGCAGCATTGTTTACAACTTTGATTCAGTGATGTTTTTCTATTATGGTATCTGGAGAAACACAATCTGCATCAAGAAATATTATTCATCCACAACCACAACCATCACTGTAAAGCTCTCTAAGTCAAGCTATTTATTGTGGAAGCATCAAGTTTTGGCTACTGCAAGAGGATATGGTCTTGAAAGATTTCTGATGGGAGAAACTGCTTCACCTTTAAGAGGTAATTCTTTGAATCCATCTTTGGAACATGTTAATTGGGTAAAGCAAGATCAGTTGATTGTCTCGTGGTTATTGAGTTCTCTTTCTAGGACTATGTTAGTAAACACTGTTGGATTGAATACTTCTTCTGAGATCTGGAAATCACTTGAGTTAGACTTTACCACTCAGTCTAGGGCTAAAGTTGTGCAACTTAAATCTCAGCTGCACAATTTGAAGAAAGGCAATTTGTCCATGAGAGAATATCATATCTCAACAAAGTTAAGGCTAGTTATTATGGTTTAGCTGCTGCTGGACAGACATCCACTAATGATGATCAAATAACATCCATTCTTGATGGATTAACCTCTGAATATGATCCACAGTTTCCATTAACTCCAGAGTCTCTCCCTGTTTAATGAGAGAGGCTCAAGCTCTTTGTTGACTTTTTAAAGTAGAATTGAAAGAGAAAAGTGCTTCAATATTGATGGATTCAAAGAATCTGAAAATGTTGAATCCCAGTCTTTTAACAATAAAGGAGGAGACTTCAGAGGAGGCTATTCATACCAAGGAAATAGAGGAAGATACCACAAAAGGGATTTAGAGGTGCAAGAGGAAGTTTTAGAGGAAACTATAGAGGAAGAGCTGGCAGGACAAATTTTTACAGCAATGTGAAGTGTCAAATTTGCCAATACAATGGTCATACTGCTGATAGGTGCTACAGTAGGTTTGATCAAAGCTTTTCGGCCTCTGGAAATAGCAAGAATGGTTTTCAGGCTATCAAAATTATCAAGGCATGACTAACATGGCAAATCTCAGCTTCTTATGTTAGCTAACTGGTTCATAAAGCTCACAAGATGTTTCATGGCTACCTGATTCCGGAGCAACAAATAATCTCACATCCTGATTTGGCAACTTTAACACGGTTTCAGACTACATTGGTGATAACAAGATTGAAATTGAAAACGACTCAGGTTTTCCTATAACTCATATTGGCTCATCTGTATTAAAAACTGACCATAACAGCCCTCATTCATTTATCCTTAAAAACCTGCTACATGTTCCTCACATTATAAAGAATCTTATTAGTGTCTCACAATTTGATAAAGACAATAATGTGTTTTTTGAGTTTCATCCTCTTGTCTATTTTGTGAAGGACAAAGCCTCACGTCAAATATTCTCATTCAAGGCAAGCTTAGGAATGGTATCTACAACTTTGATCTTGTTCTAGATCATCCTTCACCTCCACCTGTTAACAAGAAAGCCTACCTATCCAGCACCAAGAATAAATGCAGCCTCAACTTTTGGCACAATAGATTAGGACATCCATCATATGATATTGTAAAAAAGGCCATTGCTAGTTGTAATCTTTCAGTTTATAATGATGAAATAAATATTCTATGTTCTTTTTGTCAAATGAAAAGAGTCATAAATTGCCTTTTTTTAACTCTCAGAATGATAACTATGATGTCTTAGAGCTTGTATATTCAGATCTCCGGTGTCCTTCTTCTATCATCTCTAATGACGGACATAGATATTATGTTAATTTCATTGACCATATAACCAAGTTTACTTGGATATGTTTCCTCAAACTCAAGTCTGAAACAACCAATACCCTTATTCACTTTAAAACTCTTGTTAAGAACAAATACAACAGAAAAATAAAATTCTTGCAGACTGATGGAGGCACAGAATATAAACCATTCGCTAACTTTCTTCTTCAAAATGGAATACAACATAGGATGTCTTGCCCCTACACACCTGACAGAATGGTTGTGCTGAGAGGAAGCATAGGAACATTGATTGTCTATTTTAGCTCACTCATCAGTGTTTTGGGACCATGCTTTCTCCACTGCAACCTACCTCATCAATAAAATGCCTACTAAATCTCTTCATTACCTGTCTCCTCTTGAAGCCTTAACTAAACAAAAGACTAAGTACAATTTATTGAAAGTCTTTGGATGTTGCTGTTATCCTTACCTGAGGCCTTACAATAGACATAAATTAGAGTTCAAAAGCCAGACTTGTGTATTTCTTGGATACAATGAACAATACAAAGGCTACAAAGTGTTAGTTTCGAATAAAAGAGTCATTATCACTAGACATGTGATATTTGATGAAAACCACTTTCTTATTCAGTTGAAAATCACACCACCTATCAACAATGATCCTTCAGATCCCGTCATTTATGATTCCATTTCCACTTGTCATCCAAACACCAATAGCTTGGTCACTCTCTCACCACAAAATACACCTACATCTCCTCCAATCAACTCACCTTTTTCACATACTCCTCACATACCAACATCTTGGTCTAACTCTGCATCTTCTTCCTGTGATACTATACAATATGAAAGTCCGAATCCCTCAATTCAATTTGGTCAGCGTTATATAGATTGCCAATAGAGAACCAAGGCATACCTGATAATCATGTTTCCATAGTTACTAGTTGTTAAGATATATTAGCATATTATATCTTTAGTCTTGTAAATATTCTGTTGCCATACTTATAGCGTAGAATTAGTCTTGTATTTAGCCTTTACCTAATTTGTAGCCTAATTAGCAGCTAGTGATAGGCTTATTTTTTTGTATATATTTACTGTAATTGGGAATAAGAAGACTACGGAAAATATTTCCTTCATGGTATCAGAGCGTTAGGGTTTTTCCGCTGCACAACCCTACTGCTTTGCCCCTTCCATCTGTTCTTCTCCTCTTCATCTTCTTCGTTTCTTCTCTTCAATAATACACAGCCATGTCGGATTCCAAATTCCATCCCGCTTTGACTGTCAATAACATCAAAAGTTGCATTCCCATCACTCTTGAAATGGAGAATGTGCAATGCTCCACATGGGCGGAGCTATTCAAGGTTCATTCTCGTTCTCATAAGGTCCTTCATCATATTATTCCTCCGAAGAAGACGGTTCCCGCACCCTCTACGGATGAGGAAAAAGAATTATGGTCGACGTTGGATGCGGCTGTGCTTGGGTGGATTTATTCCACCATTTCTCATGACCTTTTGAACACTATCATTGAACTCGACTCAACGGCAATGGAGGCTTGGGATCGTTTGAAGTACATATTCTAAGACAATCGAAAATCCCGTGTCGTTACACTTGAACATGAATTTTCCAACACTCAAATGGAGGACTTCCCTAATGCATCGGCATATTATCAACTGCTCAAGAGCCTTTCTGACCAGCTGAAAAACGTAGGGGCTCCGGTGGACAACAACCGCCTCGTCCTTCAACTTGTTTCCGGTCTCACGGAGGCATATTCCGGGGTTGCCACCTTAATTCGGCAAAGCGATCCTCTCCCTCAATTTTATCAAGCCCGTTCGATGTTGACATTGGAGGAAGCGGGTTTGGCCAAACGGGCAGCACCATCCTCGGCGTCTGCCATGGTGGCGAGTTCTCGGGAGACAGACTCGGGTAATGATGGCTCGGGTTATGCTCGGGGAAAAGGAAAAAATCAGAAAAGAAGTGGAGGCAAGAAAACCCACCAGGGCGGTGGTCAGGGTGCCGGCGCCGGTGGCGCTCAGAGCTCCGGCGGGGCAGGTGGCGCAGGCCGCGGCGGCTCCGGGCAACAGCAGCAGCAGTGGTCCTCTCCGTGGCAGCATCAGTGGTCTATTCCTTGGGGTTGGGCACCACAATGGGCTACTCCTCCATGCCCTTACCCAACACAAGGATGGCTGCCAGACCTCAAGGTCCATTTCGGCAGAATGGACAGCAGGCTGGGCTTCTTGGCCCACGTCCCCCACAAGCATATGCTTCCTCTCATCAATCCAATTCGTATGTTCCGACGGACATTGAAGCGGCTATGCATACTATGTCTCTACAGCAGCCCGATCCCTCGTGGTACATGGACACCGGTGCCACTTCTCATATGACATCCACCAATGGTAATCTCTCGTCTTATTTTAATTTGAGCAATCATCATAATGGTATTATTGTTGGTAGTGGTCATACTATTCCAATTCGTGATTGTGGTAACACTACTTTGGCCATCCCCACACTACACAAAAAAACTCAGTATTTTTCGAGGGATTTTTCCCTCGAAATAAGAAAAAATCCCTTGGTTTTGGT
>BMAC01000450.1:545427-555550 GCA_014905375.1 Phtheirospermum japonicum | reverse complement strand
TATATATATATATATTCACACTATGGTTTTTTAATTAATCAATGCAGTCAAATATCCTTTTCATATGAATACAAATATGTCATTATCCTGCAGTCTCATTTGTAGCTTTGTTTACGGCTTTGATTCAGTGATGTTTTTCTATTACCATGCGAAAATTAGCCATCGAAAATATAAATAAATTTACGATCTATGTTGCCAATAACGTGAAGCCTTTCCAATATTCCATGGTTAAAACACTTTTTGTTATTATTTATTATTTGTCTTTTGGCTAAGATGCTTGAAACATGCTTTGCTAATAAACTCGGAAACGTAGCGTAATAATAATAATAAAAATTACATAAATAAAGAAAAAAAATCAAAATTACCTAGAAATAAAAATCTCGCCATTCATTTTATGTATTATTATTGAGCAAATTGATTACACATTATTCAATATGGAATTATGGAATAGTATAAAAATATTTCATAATAATAGAGATCGAGTAATATTAAGAGATTTAATAACATATTGGGAAAAAATCCTATTTTTTGGTTGGTGGACAAGTCTAAATAACCTTATAATAGGGGATTCAACCCTTTAATTCAAATAAATCATGATACAAAAATATTTTTATAGTTGAAAAATTAAGATTATTTCCATAATCTCTTATTTTTATCACTATATTGACTTAAGTATCGGTTTTGTGCAGATCGTTTTTTTGTTCAGAAGACAATTCGAGGCGATTCCATCTCTTTTCTGATAAACTGATTTTTAAAATCATATTTGAAAGAGAAAACATAAATCAAAGAAAGAAAGAAAAAAAAAATCAATTAAAATTACCCAGAGACAAAAACCTCGACATTCATTGTATGTATGTATTATTGAACAAATTGATTAAATTTCATAAGCCAATCTTATTATTGGATAAGTAGGTGCAGGTGAGGATGCGTATTCAGCTGGATCGGCAATTTCTTGGAAGGAACGGACATAATAGAACGACGGATGGACAAGGGTGTCCACCCGATAAAATCTGGACGTGCCTGATCTTTCCTTGGTGGAGATATCCAGCAAGTAGCACGAGCCATCATAAGTCCAATATTCTCCCTTGACTACCTTTACAAGACTTAATTTTGTGTTGGTTGATGATTCTATCGCCCACACCCCAAGATTTGCAACCCACACCACCGTTTTATCGGTCAAGTTATGGATGGACTGCCACTGCACGCCCAATAATCTTCTCCCAAACGGCCGAGAGGCTTCAGTAGGAGTCGATGCCACCAAAATTGAGAGGACAATCAATACAAAGGGGGACATGGTTACTTCTTCTATAAGTGAGTGGGTAAATTTGAGTTTGGGGCTAGTTTTATTTATAGTGAATAATAAAAATTAACAATGTTCAATTAATATGGATCTACATCTCCTTTACTCGTTAATTAATTAATTAATTAATGCCTTGTAACTCTACTTCTTTATTATTAGAGTTTCATAATGCTATGCGTTATGTCATGAAATATTCTTTTTGTACTATATATATGCATTGTGGAAGTATTGAATTTAAGAATGAGTTCTTCATTATTGGTCATCGCTTTTCTTTTTTTAAATATAATTATCGAACTAATATTAAAAGAAAAAAGAATTTCTCTCACAATGTATATGCTATCAATATAGAGGCACATATGCTATGTTTAATTAAATTTTCAGCAGTGTATAATTGTATAGAAATGAGTGACTGACCATCACTTATGTGATTAAGAATGTTATAAGAAATTTAAAATTATATTATTTTCTCACTTCTTTATCAAGAAATCTGAAAATAATAATAATAACGCGACAAAATTTAATAAAAAAGCACGAGGGAAACTTTTATAATATTAATAAATTTTAAATTAGGACATCTTTTACACAAACACAAGCTGGCTTTTATGTTGATCACGTACATACTTCCTCAATGAATAACTTCGAAATTCTGAATGCCAAGTGCAAGCTCACAGTACAAAGGTTTAGACGATGAGATTTAAATACATACGTATTATAGTTTATGGATATGGATCACATGAGAATCAATTATTAGGTTGGAACTGGGAACCATCCTATCGTTAGAGTGATGTTTATTATTAATAGAATTAAAATATTATTTAATAAAAGGACTTTAATTAATGTAGTTAAAGCATAATAAAATCCCACGATTAATGGAATCATCCATATTTCATGTCGAACACAGTCAATGTTATTTTCATTACCTTATGTATTCGTCTCACCGCCATCAATACGTCTTCACAGGAAGAATACGTTTTTTTTCAACTATGGGTTACATTAGGGAAAAAAATTGCTTCCTTATTATTTTTTTAAACGAGAGAGGGGGTGTGGGGGGTGGGGTGGTAAGAAGAAGCCTTTTAGATATCTTACAACATGAAGAGTAGCTTGCCAGTGAGAGGTAAAAGGATTGTTCAAGAAATGGCTAAGTTGCTGAACAACATAAGTGACATCAACTCTAGTTAAGTTCAAGTATAACGACCTCCCTATTAACCTCCTATATTTAGTTGGATGATCCAAAGGTTCACCATCAAAGCTAGTGAGTTCAAGCCCATGAGGAAAAGGAGTTGGAGCAGTATAACAATCCTCTAATCCCATATCTACAAGGATATCCAAAATATACTTTAACTTACAAAGATAGGTTCCCTTAATTCCTCTAGCAGTCTCCATGCCTAAGAAAATTTTTGCAAAGCTAAGACCCTTAATGGTAAATTCAGCATCCAAGCATGCTTTAAGGGATGAATCGGTGTTTCATTGGAGCCAATGATAAAAACATTATCCACATATATCAGCATTGCAATAAAGCCCTTATCAGAATGATGAGTGAACAAACAATTATCCATTTTGGACCGAACCAACCCAAAGAGAATTAGTTTTTTGCATAGTTCATTATTCCATTCTCTGGAAGCCTATTTAAGGCCATATAGACTCCTAGTTAGCTTGCTAACATCACCCCTTTGAACCCCTGCATATCCTAGTGGAGGCTTCATATAAACCTCCTCATTGAGATGTTCATGCAGGAAAGCATTATCTGACTATAACTAACTTCACCATAGGAGAGAAATAATCAAAAAAATTCACCCCTTCAATCTGATTGTAGTATTTAGCCACCAGCCTTGCCTTATATATTTCTACCTCTCCATTGGCCTTTCTTTTCACCTTATATACTCATTTGCACCCAATAGCCTTCTTTCCAGGTGGAATAGATGTAATAATCCAGGTATTGTTCTGATCCAAGGCTGCTAGTTCTTGATTCATTAAATGTACCCAATGAGGATACAGACAAGCTTCCTCATAACTCACTGGTTCTTTGTCTACAACAATGTTAGCAAGAAAGGTGACAAAAGCATAGGCAAATTGCATAGGTCGATGTAGAACTGGTATAGTTGCTGACTGACAAATGTAGTCTTGATGTCATCTAGGTCTGACATGATCTCTGGTGCTTTTTCTGACATTTGTAATCACAATTGAAGGGGTTCATCAACATGAATATGTACATCTTCAAATGATGACTCTTGCAAACAGGTAGAGGGGTGAGGTTGTTGCCAAAAATATCATTCTCAGCCTGAAAGGGGAAAACATCTTCTTGAAAGATAACATCTCTAAAGGGTAGGACAATTGAAGTTCTCAGATCATATAGAAGATATCATTTCTTTCCAGACACAAACCCCAAGAAAATGCACTTGTGAGACATGGTATCCAATTTTAATTTATGAGGATAAACATTTGCTAAATAATCCAAGCATCCAAAAGGCTTAAGCGTATCATAATATGCTATTGTGCCATATAATCCCTCAAAAGGGGTAAGCCAATCTAAACCATAATGATGAATGCAGTTGTTAAAACAGCATAGCTCCAAAATATTTGAGGTAGAGCTAACCGAAACAACAGAGATCTAGCGACCTCTAAAAAATGCATGTGTTTCCTTTCTACTATTCCATTTTGTTGTGGAGTGTAAACACAACTTCTTTGATGTATTATTCCATGAGCTGCAATAAAACATTGGCATTCATGACTCATGAACTTTGATCCATTGTCACTCCTAAACCATTTGACCTTCACTCCAAACTGAGTATGCACCATCACAACAAAATTCTTTAGTAAACTGACCACCCAACCTTTATTATTCATTAATGTCACCCATGTATTTATGCTTTAATCATTCACTATGGTTAAGAAATAAGGAGTACTTGTAAGGTTTTCTTCCTTGCATGGCCCCCATATATCAACATGAATTAAGTCAAACACCGTCTTTGTCTGAATAATACTGGTTGGGAATAGTTATCTGTGTTGTTTAGCCTTGAAAAAAGTGTCACAGGATTTTAATCTTTGTACAACATCATCATTGACAGAACTCTTTGGAAAAGGAACATGTGAAAGCGTGCTAGGAGAAGCATTTTCTAGATATCTGTGCCAATTCTCGATTTCTATGGTGCAAAGTTTTACAGGTAGGACTAACTGACCATCCAAAACATAAAATCTTCCTGTCAATTTCCCTTACACCAAGACTTCATTTTTAGCATCTCGTAATGTACGTTCAGTAGAATTAAAGATGCATTTCAGCTTTGAGGTGACACATAATTGTGTAAGTTATAACAAATTGTACTTGAAGGATGGAATGTACAAAATATCAGTGAGTGTAACTTTATCACTGATATGTATAGTTCCAGTCTTCACCACTGCTTTAGTGCTTCTATCTGGAAAATACACCATTATTGGAGTTTAAGTTCAGTTAAATCATTCATGAGATCATCATTGGTACACATGTGCCTGCTAGCCCATGTGTCTATCACCCAAATGTCTTTAGTCGTATCTTCAAACATGGTAAGAGCTTACTGCATATCAGTCTCAATGTTGTTTCCAGCAAAGTTAACATGATAACTTGCATCATATAAATTCAATCCTCCATTTCCACTATCTAATCTTTGATTTAAAAATTTTGCCATTTCCTTTGCCAGTGCTGATATATCTGTAGTTCCATCATTCCTTGTTGATTGTATCTGAGTACCAACTGCATTGGCATGAGTTACTTCCTTCTTGCCCTTTAATTCTTTAAACCAATCAGGATATCCATGCGATTTGGAGCACCCTGATCTCTCATGTCCATTCCATCCACAGTGATATCATTTTAATTTACTTCTCTCCTCTTTACTCAAATTTATAGATCATTTTCCTTTATCCCCATTCCATTGCCATCTCTGAAATTTTCCTGAGTTTCCTCTTGCAAAACTAGCTAATCTAACAGCTATAGCCACATTGTGAATTGGATCCCGATTATTGGATTGCACAGCTCTCTGATTTTAACAGAGAGAATCATAGAATATGCCTTGTTGATAGTAGGAAGAGGATCTATTAACAACATGTGATTTTTCACATTGTCATATCCTTCATTCAATCCCATCAAAAACTGCATTAACTTTGTCTGCATTTCCTATTCAGCAACAGTATTCCCAACATCATATTTGCACACTAAGCGCGGCACCAGACAAGCATATTCATCCCAAAGTTTTTTTAGTTTTGTAAATTATATCATCACAATATCATTTCCTTGTTTCATGTTTGACATATCTCTCTGTAATTGATATATGAGAGGTCCATTACTTTCCCCAAACCTTTGACATATATTATCCCTTACATCCTTCGTAGAATCAGCCTATATGAATGCATCTACTATATCCTTCGACGGATAATTTAAAATCCATGAAATTACCATCCAATCAACCTTCTTCCACTGATCATAACCTGATCTATTTAGATCTGAAATTTTCACTGATCCATTTATGAACCTTAATTTTGTCTTAGATCCCAATGCGATCATCATCGATCTTTTCCATGCTAGATAATTTGATCTAATTAACGGATGAGTGACCATAGTCATACCTGGATGATCTGACCCGTGCAGATGCAATGGATCATCGTCTCAGTTTTGAATCTGCCTTGAGCTTGCGCCGGTCTCCGCCGTCAAAGCCAGCCAAGCTGAGCTCCTTTTGAGTTTTGATTAATCAAGTCGAATTCTGATATACAGTAGAATTCGAAGCTAAAATCTAATATAAATCGCTTATGGATTTCGCTCTGGATACCATTAAGAAATTGATAAAGTAATTTTATCTGAAGTATAAAAGCTCTACAATTCTCATTATCACAACTCAACTGTTTACAACAAAACTGTGCCCATTTTACAAGTGTGGATTGGCCAACTAATTTGCATTCTATGCTAAAATGACACCGGTTCTTCTTAATGGTAAAACACCGATATTTTTCAAACTACCAAACAATTTAAGAGAACAGACACGTACACCACATTGTTCATGCAACGATCTCATCTTGCGACCTCATGTTTTATTCTTGCGACCTCGGTTTTATTCTTACAACCTCAACGACCTCATATTTTTATCATATATTCTTGTATTTTTGTCGTTTGTAAGAGATAACTCATATTATGGATTTTCAATAATTGAGGAGGTCAAAAACATAATTATTATAAACCATGGCACATGCACAGTATGTAGTCCTTTAATTTCTACAAACCTAGTTGTAGTTCTTTAATTTTATGTTGCTGGCATAAGAAGGGAGATATGTAATAATGGCACAAGAAGTACACAACACAAGTTATTTATATATGACATAAGGTATTCATAGAAAATTATTTTGTAACTATACGAATTAATAATATAGCTTAAGCGGTTATTAGCATTTCGATTTACATTAATGCATAATCTGCGCCTTATTGATCCACATGTAACACTCGTTGTGATACTGATGCGTTAATTGAGGTATCACCCTGGATGATGGAGTTACGTTTTGTGATGTGACCGAGACGTTAAGCAATTTCGATGTTTGATTTGGTGGCGATAATAAGTCACCCATGATAAAACTATTACCTTGAAACGTGTGTACTGCAATAGAGAGGGACATAAGAATGTTATGTGCCATGCGGTCTTTTGCGGCTTTTGGAGATGTACTTATCAAATAAACATGTGTGATTATTTATTGGCCGCAATATGCTCACTACTAAAATCTCTAAAAGTAATCAGTTATATTTTAAAAGTCCAAGAATCATCAAACATATGACATGTAATTCTCATGTAATCATTTTCATGAATATGATACATCAAAATATTTGAACATATCAATACTCAGAACACAAATTAATTTATATTCACCAACAACCATTCTAAGATCACAAGTAATCATACTACATGAAACCTTAGTACTCAAGGTATTAAAAGTAAGCTTCACAATATTTCATAATAATCATTATCGGAAAATACGCATGCTTTTGACTGTTAAAATATATATTTATATGTGTTATATTTATTTGCGTCATTGATCTTTTTTCTTATCGACACATTTACTTTGTGATACTTTAATATTGGATTTTTTATTTATTTTAGCGAACTTGAAGTATTTTTGGGTGGAGAAGGGTGAGTGTGGGATTATGATTGAGTTTTAATGAGATTAGGCCATGATTTTGAAGCAGTAAGCTAACATTGGGATCATCAAACACACTGCCTTAGACAGTGTCAGTCCAAATTGGGGAATTTAGAGCCCTCGACCCAGTATACGAAATAGGCCCATCTTCAGCGTCTTTAAAAGAGTATATTGAATATGTGGCTACCACTAGACAACAGAATATACATGAGATAGCCGATCATGAAGAAGAGATGAACACAAAGACGGACTCGGGAAGGAGCATTAGACGTTGTGAAGAAGTTTTTCGAAGGAGGATCACTATGTTTGACATATATTCTTTATCATTTCTCATTTAATTTTATTATAAATCATGATGATAATTAGTTTTATATTAGATATATCAGGATAATCCATTTTATTCTATTTTGAAGTGATGTTTGAAACGTATTTGATGATATTGTGATTTAAACTCCATAAGGTATACTCTATTTGACCCTCTTGGATATATTTGTATTAAACATTTAAGTCTTTTTTGTAATATGATTTTTTAATCTTATTTTGGGTAACTAGATTAGGGTTTTTATGATTTATGTTTTAATAGGATTTATAATCCCTATTTATTATGAGTCTAATATCACAAGTAGCAACAATCAAGTCTAGTACAATGTATAACTAAATCCATGGTTCTTAGGTCAACATTATGAACTTAATATCTTATCTATTCCTTTATTTTAATTTTTAATGCTTCTAACGTTATAGATCTGAATAGCTTGTTTTAAATGACTCGTCTAGATATGTTCGGTTAAAGAGCTTGTTTTAATTGAATAAGAATAAGAAACCTTTGAGGATTTTATTCTTGTCAATTATTCTTTATTTTCCTTTTTTGGGCTCAAAATATATTAGGACACTAGATTTGTTTCCTAAATTGTGTTAAAAAAATTATTTAATTTCCTAGATTGAGTTTGGAATTAGTTGACTTGTTTACCAAGATTAGAATTCTTGTCTATTTAAGACAAGAAGAGGTCAAGAGAAGTAGACGGCTTCAACAATGTTTTGAACGCAGCAAGCAAGACGTGAGGAATGAACAGAACACGAGCACGTGAAAGACTTGAAGACACAATTCAAAACACGTACATCTTTGGATTTGCTTAACCAACGAAGAAGATCATCACAAGCGTGGCCGAAAGTATTTTAGTATCAAGTGTTGATACTAATGTTTTCATACATTACTTTATAACTTTGTATTTGATCTTGAACAATTTAAAGTAAAATAGTTTTCGGGTTTGTATACCCTGTTCGTAAGCACGTTTGCTTACGAACGAAATTTAAATTGATGTATTCTTTATATTTATTCTTATTCGTTGCTTATATTTATATAAACTGTTTGATGTTAATTTGAATGATTTAACACCAGACTTAACATCTATTTACTGATACTTATTTAATCATCCATAGACCTACGAATTCAGAATTGGCATCTAGAGCAGGTACTTGACCTACTAAGTATACTGATCCTTATTTTTTCTAGGTACTATGGATGCTCAAGGAAATCCGCGACCTTCGATCCTTAATGGCGAAAACTATTCTCTCTGAAAACAAAGGATGAGGTGGCACATCAAGAGCATTAAAGAACGAGAGTGGAGAATCATACTGGTTGGATGGGAAAAACCAATCATTACTGATATCTCAGACAACCAATAATGTTCATTACTCTCATCCAATTTCCGATTTGTTTTGGTAGCTTCAAAATCGATTGTAAGCTTCAAAAATTCATAACTTCAATATTCAATATTTTAACCCTATGTATATCTCAATTCCATAATTGTAATTTATCCATTGGGGTTATTTTCTTTCGAGACTTCAATCCCTTTAATTCTAATTTTTTAATTGTAATTTACCGATTGGAGTTACATTTTCTTTCAAGGCTTCAATCCTATCTAATTTCATTGATTCAAGTATCGACTCAAATAATTATATATTTGACGAATATTATACTTTGAAGAATCGTAGATCACTACTTCAATAGTATTAGTATGTTTATATGAATTATCTTTGTGTCATTTATTTTAAAAATGTTTATTTTGATAATTAACATTGAAGGATGGGGTTTGGTGATATTGGTTTATTTAAATTTTATTAATTTCTTGAAGGATGGTGGAGATTTTTATAAGCTTATCTATGTTTTTGGACGCCTCTCTTGTAGTTTCAATGCCTCAAATTCTAGAAATACATTGATCAAAGTATAGAAATAACACTCTTGTTATAAAATTCCAATAAATCATTAGTATGTAGCTTGCCTCCTATTTAATTTGTGGATCCCTCACAGCCATAGGCTACTACGGCCGTATTCTTATTTCTTCAATTTCATGCAGCGCATTAATTAATGATGTGAGTACGTCATAATCATGATTATGTGTGATGACTATGTGGTCCATTTTCACACTCGATTAGTTGTTTGGATCTTGAAATCTAGCCCCATTCCATTCTCGCTTATATCTTTTCAGTGTCTCTAGGAAAAAGGTCTTTTTTTTGGTGAAAGAAACTTATTAAGTATAAAATTGTATTAAATTTTAACGTACCATCCATCTCGGCAATCATTCGACCGAGCTCTAATGCTACTGCAAAATGTTGATCACAAACAAGAGGTGGTTTGTTTTTTTTTTAAAAAATATTTATGTTTTTACTTACCACACGTAC
>BMAC01000450.1:499837-524406 GCA_014905375.1 Phtheirospermum japonicum | reverse complement strand
CCGAAGCTACTCCAAATGATGATTATGATGTTGATAATCTGTCGGCGTTTAGGATTCAGCTCGTGGCCAGATGATGATTCATCCTCCACCGCTTAGAAGCAGGGGCAGATTTACCTTAGCCCTTGAGGGGGCCACGACCCCTCCCCCCCCCCCCCCCCCCCCCCCCCCCCCCCAAAAAAAATAAAAATTCCAAAACCCTAATACTATTTATAATCTTTTTGTTATTTGTAGTTATATATACCACTTGGCCTCCCAAAATATATAGATATGTAAATTTGGTCTAGTGGTTTGTGGATTAACTTAAAGCACTCTTGAAAATTCGTCAGGACTAAGAAGATTGGAGTTAATGGTAGGACAATTGGCAACTGACATGGCATCATTGAAAAAGGAGAAAAATACTCTTCCAAGCCAAACGGAACAAGCCTCGGCTATTCATGTGCTGAGAAGCAGGAAAGAAGTGGATAACTGCATCGAGCTAGGAAAGGAGGGAGACAAGAAAGAGACCGAGACCCAACCTCCGGGAGCAGTGAAGAAAAAGAAATCGACAGCAACTGAAGACCCCATCGATTCCTTAAATTCGCCGCCCAAGAAGTTGACTATTTATGATCATATTCCCTTCCCAAGTCGCCTACGTCCGGCCAAGGAGAATAAGAGATTCATGGAACTATATAATTTATTGAAAAATGTCAATATTAACCTCCCCCTGATAGAGGTGATAAAGACAATGCCAGCATTCGTGAAGTTTTTCAAGGATCTTGCATCAGAGGAAAGGCGTTTGGCTACAAATCAGCCTGTGGCTTTGATGAGAGAGGTGAGTGATACGTTTAAGAAACCATTGCCACCTAAAGAGAAGGATCCCGGGAGTTTTTGCATAACTATTTCTCTCGAGAATGGACAAATGGCAAGGGGGATGCTGGATCTTGGCGCTAGCATAAATTTGATGCCCCATTCGATTTACAAGGAATTTGGCCTAGGACCGCTGAAGCCGACCACGATGAAATTACAATTGGCGGATAGGACGATAAGGCTACCCTTGGGGATTGTGGAGGATGTCTTAGTACAAGTAGACAAGCTAGTAGTGCCGGTCGACTTTGTCATCATGGATGTTGGTGACGTACAAAGCAAGAACCGAGAACACACCATTTTGTTAGGACGCCCGTTCATGTCTACAACGCGTACGGTGATCGATGTAAATGAGGGGAGGGTGACTATGTTCGTATTGGGCGAAACGGTGACGTTTTCACTTCAAGATTTTCACAAGAGTCCTGCATCGTTTGTTAAGAACGATTGTTCCACTATCGATTTAGTAGATTCTTGCACGAATGAGCTCTTGAGCATCGGCACGATTGAAGAGTTTGATAATGTAGAGGCATTTGATGATGGATTGCCCATGAAGTTTGACGTGCCTAAAAATGAGCCAAAAGTGGAGTTGAGACCACAACGAGATCGTTCGAAGTTTGAGCCAAGAGAAGAGATAAAGCCACCACATAATCGTTCAACAAGTGTTTCCCTCGACCCCTACAAGAATTTTAAACGTACGAAGAAAAAGGGCGAGGCTAATAGCAAGGATTGGACAAAGAAGAAGAAGGAGTCGAATGCAGTTTTTAACGAGAAGTTCAAGGTTGGTCAACTAGTGCTGTATAATTCCGGTCGTAAGTTTGATCCAACCAAGTTTGAAGTTGCATGGAGTGGACCGTTTTTAATAAAGGAGATGGATGAGTATGGAGTTGCCACTCTATACGATGAGAATGCAAAGACGGGATTCCAAGTCCACAAGCATCGACTTAAGCCTTATTTCAAGGATTATACAAAGAATCGTGATCGTACAAAGAAGGAGTTCGTGGACCCACCATGAGCTAGAAATTGATCGAGCAATTGCGTCGAGCATATGACGTTAAATATTGCGCTTCTTGGGAGGCAACCCAAGCATTAGTTAGTTTTCGTGTTATTTTCTTTATTTTATTTTTGTCTTTTTGTATTGTGTCAATTGCCGTGGTACGTTTATGTGTGTGTTGATGTGCAGAAAATACGATAAATCGCTTATTCTGGACAACGGTTATATAGCGGAAGCTCGCTACCGCAAGGCCTTACCGCTAGTTCCACTCGAGGCGTTAACGATGACGATCAACCACTGAACCTACCGCTTAACGTAGCAATCATGGATTACGATGATTTCGTCGATCGAGGTCGCAATCCGACCCAAGTTAGCTGCAGTCCGGCAACCTTTTGATGAGATGCAACCCAGCCATTTACGACGTTGGCCGCAATTCGGCCATGTCAGATCCAAAAAGACGTGCCACCGGGCACTTGCGCGTCGCAATTGATCACAATCATATTTTGTTTGTTTGTTTTTGTTTATAGGTTTGTTCGGGACAATCTAGTCACGCGATCTAAGACGAAGGATAGTTGCACGTGCGTTTTTAGAGAGACTCGACCATCGAATTTTAAGGGATGTTTTCTTATCTCCCTTACTCTTATTTTCTTTAATATTTATGACAATCAGGAGATTGTCAAGTTTTTAGGGAGGGGGGTGGTTGAGTATGGTTAGTGCAATTTGATGTCTTTTGTTTTGAAATGCATATTTTTGATGTGATTGATCGCTATTTCTACGCTTATTTGTGTTTGTATGGCATGCCTGTCGAAGTTGACTATGTATGATTATTTGTTTTCGTCTTTGAGCGTGCATAAGTGCATAATTTTTCAAAATTTATTATTATATATTGTAAAATGGTACTTGGACGCAATCGATTTCGCAAAACCTTAAAAGCAGCGTCAATTCAAAAATTTTCATGCAAAAAGCCAGCGAGTAGCCTGAGTGTTTATCATTTTTGCATGTGCTTGAATGAGTTTCAGTCTTGATATATCTTTGAAACCGCTGTGTGTAGTCAACTTTGAAAATGAAGTTAAGGCGTATATAAAACCTTATTCCGGCCATATCCATATATTTTTAGCCACTATAAATTGCGAATGACCTAATCATAGCCAAATATCCATGCTTATAGCCATGAGTGTTTCTGAGACGACCCTACAACCCATTAAAAGCGTGGGGTAGGAGTTCGTATTTTTATTGGTTGTTTGAATTTTGGGAATTTTTATTAGGAATTTATTAATTTGTAAATAAGGACCACCATCTAAAAAAAAAAGAAAAAAATAATAATAAAAAAAAGAGAAACCCCATAAAAAGAATAAACGGGGGAAAGATAAAAAAAAATGATAAGAAAGATGGTGGGTCTTGTGTTAGTAATTGCCTACGCGCTTATATAGGCTTGTGTTGTATTTTTAATTTTCTTATGAAGCCTAATGTAAAGGGCAAGAGTTGTGTTGAGAAGAAGCATATTTTGAGCTTCAATTGTGTTTAAGTGGTTTGAGATTCAAGTCGGTTTTAGAGTATCGAGTTGAGAAATAGCCTATGCTTAAAGGCTACGTTATGAGAGTTAAGTGAGGTTTTTATTTTTGAGCGAGACGAAGCAATTGCTTCTCGATTAGATTGAATTGAGTGAGCGATTAGCCACACGACTTATATATTCCACACCCGTCCAAAGAGCCTTACATTACAACCCGTAAAGACCTTACCGATTCTTAGTTTAGACAGCACACTTAATTTGCGATTGAAAAGAGATTGATTTTATGTGCTTATTTATTGTGCAGGTAATTGTATGATTTGAGTGTATACACGTCCCATGCAGAAAATACTTGAGTGCTTTTGAGCGTACTTATATATATTATCCTTCGTGAGAAAGCATGATTTTATTTTGGAGCGACAATGTAATAAGGGTTGAGTGTTTGACTTTGTGTGACTTGTACCTATATTTTCAAAATTACGTATGTAGCATAGCACGACTCTTTGCTTGAACTGATTTTCATTCTAGTTATACTTTGAAATCATCGTTTGTTCGAGGACGAACAAACCAATAAAGCATGGGGTAGTTGATTAGAGTAGATTTGTCCTTATTTTTATTAGCTTTTTAGTTCGTTTTTCTATTTGTTTTTGGTATAAGTTGGACGATTTAAGCTTAATCTCGTATTTTTATAATTCCAGCTTATTTTACCGCATTTTGATCGTAATTGATGCAAGTAGGTGATATTTCGTTGTTTTTCACCTTACAGCTAAGTAACCGGAAGAGTTTAACGCGTAATAGACGAGGTTCGATGTTCAAGAAGTGAAGAACAAGCTTTCCGGTGAAACGAGTAGCAAAAGATCGAGAATTGGAGACAGACGCGCAGTCGCGTCGACTGACGCGACCGTCGACGCACCGTCGACGCGAGCCATTCAGCGAGTCATGACCGCGTCAGTCGACGCTCCGTCGACGCACTGTCGACGCTACTTGCTGAAGCGTCGATGTCGACGCACCCCGTCGACGCACCTGCCCAGCCGAAGCGCACACCTGCCGACCAAGTCTGCCGAGTCCCGCCGAGCGCCAGCACGCGTCAGTCGACGCTACGTCGACGCACCGTCGACGCGACGGCCCAGAATTCGGATTTTAGGGTTTCTTATGCGCCAAGTCTTGCAATATCTATATAAAACCCTTATTATTTCGGATTTTAAAAAGAACACACGACCTCTTAGGGTACTTTAGCTTATAATAACAATAATCCCACATCTCATAACGAGATTTGAAGACGGAGATCAAGGATCGAAGAACAACGCGTCCAAAACGTCGAATTCGAGTTCGGGATTCATTCTTCGCCCAAGATCAACGTTCAACCTCCGGAATAGCTGGAGCTTTTACTGCTTTTCATTAGTTCCAATAAGTTCTCTAAACTCTTAGTTAATTTAGTAGTTAATTTCTAGTTTAATTCTTAGTTAATGCTAGAACTAGTTTAATTAGCTTAATCGTTTATGCTTGTTATTGGATATTGGTTAATTTAGTTGATTTATGCGATTGATTTATGCTTACTTATTCGTTAATCTTAGATTCATATGATACATCGCTTAGTGATAATTTATTATATTCATGCTGTTAGATTAGTTGCTATTAATTCTTAGTTCTTYAGTTCAAGTAGTTTAATTATTGCTCGCAGTTGATAATCTAGTTAGAATAATTAGTTCAATTAGCTTTAGTTTAAATTATTGCTTAGTTATAATGATCAATTCAAAATCTTTTAAAACCCCAAATGTATATGTATTTTATTTTAGTTCGTAAATTGAGAAAAACATTCGAAAGACCGAACAGCTGCTTCCTTGAGAGATACGACTCGAGTCAAACTCATCACCCTACAGTTACCTCGTACACTTGCGAGCAAACTGACGTGTTTTAAATTAATTTATTAAAAAGGGGTGCACAAAAGTTTGAGTCAAGTTAACAGGTGCGTGAAGGTTCAAAAAGAAACCAGGATTGAGCCAGAACCCGAACCCCACACGGACCACCTCAATCGGACCATCCAATTCGGACCAATTGCCCAAGACTCAATACCCAAGTCCCAGGCCCAGGTCGGAGGTCCGGGTCCGGGCTCGGGCTCGACTCCGTCATCGGCTTCGCCGAAGGCGGACTGGCGAACCCAAGTCCAAGAGCCCGCGTGAGCTTCATTTACACAAAGCCCACAATACCCGCTGGCCCACTTGATGTCCACTCATTAAAAGTTAAACACTTTTAAACTCCCTTCCACGTTGAATAACTATCAATGTGGGATAAACGAAAAGCATTAAAGCAAACCGTTCAACTTCCAAGCATCATTTCTCACTCACCAATAAATGGATTTGAGAAATTCAAATAACTATAATTATATACACGACACGTAGATTAAGCTTATATAATTCGTTAAGACGAATTTACGCTGTACCATTAAATTAGAATTAATCCAATTTACAACAGTGATGATTATGATCATCATGAATAAAATAATTATAAGATATGATGATGATCGAGAACCCATTTTTCTGCCTTAATTTGTATTGTGAATATGTTGTTACTATATATTGCGAGTGTTGCGAGTTTTTTTTTCAAACAACTTGGTGAGTTTATATAGGAGAAATTAATAGTGAGTAATAATATAGTCATTAGTTTAATTAACGTAGCTCGATAAGTAGCTCCTAAGGATCAAACTAATTGATGACACACACATATATATATATATATATATATATATATACATTATATATATATATGTTTGTCATACAATATCTTCTAATATAAAGAATGGTTAGAGTGTAGAGCAACCAAATTTAAAACTTAGTTCTAGGCGTAAAAATAAAATTAAACTAATTAAATCTAGATATTGAGATTGTATATGATTAAGATGATAATTCTAAATTGAAAGAAAAAAATTCTAAAAAGTTGTTGGAAAACTTAAAATCTCAAAAAAAAAACTGAAAACACACACTCACGCACAAAAAAAAAACTAAAATAACCGAAAACTGGAAAAAAAAAAAAAAACATTTGTAAAAAACACTAGAAAGTTAAAAGAATTGGAAAACTAAAATTAAAATAAAAATTATCAAATGTAATATCAACACATTTACTTACTTACATATATATTTTTCTTAATAAAGGAAACATCTCAATTAAGGGAGAACTCGGCAAGCCGTGATGATTCAATCTCTTTCAAAGAGCTACTTGAAGAAAGCTAGGTTCCGAGTACCAACATAAGTATTTTGGTAGCTATATCTTCTATATTAGGGGGATTATTCGAATCCTGAGTGAAAAAACAAACAAGAATGCTAGTTAGTTTTTGTTGGATAAATTGGATTTGGTAAAATTATACATGATAGATCTTATCAAATGTTCCAAATGTAGACGAGTTGTTAGTTTTGAAAACGAACGTTAAATTCTTAATCTACGTTTTGAGTAGATTATCATGGTATTCGATTGAGTGAAAAGTTAATGATCAAGATGGACATTTGGAAGGTAAAGACGGTGAGGAGTTTACTAAGTAAATAGGGAATGTCCGACATATGAATATTATTCGTTGTTTTGTGGATATTAAATTATTAATTCCTTGGATTTTAATTAGTTTATGCCTCTTATGGAATCTTTCAAGTCTTTCTTATCGAGTAAAATAAGGAGATTGATTTGTATTAGGAATTCTAATTCCTACCGATTTCCTACATTATTTAATAGTCCCTCAAATCTATAAATATCAACTCCTACCTTGTGTAAAAATACAATTCATCATATACATAAAAAATATGTCTTTAAGCGCGCTCATGAATACATATCATAATCATACCTGACTCGCGCATCATATCGCTTGCAGTTAGGATTTTGCTCAGTTGTCTGCCCAGTTCTTATTATAATCCTACCTAACTCACGCATCATATAGCTTGTCATTGTATCTTGGGAGATTCGTTGCTATGAAACCGTTACGGCGCAATAAGAATTTTAAGAAAAGAGTTCGCTCGCCTCTGACACTTTTCCGTTTCCTTATTTATATTTATATATATTCGTTTATATATAATATATTTATTTAATTGCGTTAGATTTGTTAGATCAAATTATTCCCCGATTTTGGAAAGAGTTCGTTCGATTCACCATTTTTTTCGTTTCGTTATTTATATTTATATATATTCGTTGTATATATTTAATTAATTGCGTTAAATTTATTAGTTTAAATTATTCTCTGATTTTATCCCAGTTTTATTGCTATTTCCCCTATAGCTTAAGATTCTTGTTCGTATTTGATTTATAGTTCTATTTGATTTATAATACTAACTTCGTAATTGTTTTGTGAATTGAACCACGGATCTGACGGAGAGACGGATGAACTAGAACATGAACTGGAACGTCAATCAACCCCAGTGGTATTACATCAAGTTGATATCTGAGGACAAATAACAATACGGCCAAATATTAATGTGATGTTGGGCCTAATATTATTAAGTCGTGGGCTTGATAATTGACAAGCATTGGGCTTGTATTTGGGCAAGTCCTTGGACTAGACTTATGATAAGTGCTAGTCCGATAGTTTGGAAAGATGGCCTTAGTCGTTGGGACTAGTATTATTGTGCTTGGGGCTTAATAATTTTAAAATTTAAAGTATAACTCTTCAGTCTTGGGCCAAGGTTGAGTTACGGGCCTATTTATATTTTAAAGGCTTTATATGGTAGGCCATATTAAAATGGGCCTTTGTATTGGATCAATTCTGATGGGTCCAGCCCAACACCAATATTTGTTTTATTGGGTTTCATTAATTAAGCAAGCTAAGTTTTGACTTGGTCTGAAATTGATGAAGAATTAAGCATTGGATTTAAATATATATTTGGCAATAAAAATTAAACTTGGGCCTGAATTGATAATGAAGTTTGAAATTAAACTTGAGCCTGAATTGATAGTAAAACATGGACTTAATTCTAATTTTGGACTTAGATTATAATAAGTCCATTCCATCGGTTTTTTCAATTATTTAAAAAATAAAAAATTCGTAAAAATGAAATAAATCTTATCATTTTAGGTACGTGGGGTGGTTTTGACACAATTTCGATCGAAAAATATCAACGAGTACGTGCGTATCCACACGTGTCATGTAATTCAACCAACAACAAGATGCGATCGATCGATCAACTCCTTCGGTTGGAAACGCGAAACGACGAAGCGTCGTGATTTTGTCGAGGGGGCGAGGGGTGCGTCTCGGCGTCGTGGAACCACGGGGGTCGGGTGTCGATCGTTTAGTACGTGTTTTCTTTTTTTTTTTCCATTGTAAATGGAAAAAAAATTCGAAAAAAATAGAAAAAATAGTAAAAAAAAATGGAAACAAAACCCAAGAATATGAGCAACACTCTTGTGAGATCGGACTAACGTATCATCCGTCAGGCCAAAATTTCATGTCAATACATTCTAGTACAAAAATTAATACATCAAAGTAAAATACCATACATTATAATACCAATACATCATAATATAAAATATTAGGAGATATTAGGAGATATTATATTATTTGATTTTATATTATTTGATTCCTTTATTAATTATTTTATTATTTTATTATCTTTAGGAGATATTATTTTATTTGATATTATTTTATTTGATTCTTGTATTAATTATTGTACCTTGTTTAAATACCCCTCTTGTAATGATAATGTTCATCAATCGAATTATTCTATTCTCACATGGTATCGAGCCTCTAGGGTCTTCGTCACACCCTACAACCGGCACCAATTTTTTTTTTCCTTCCCACATTTCTTTTTTTTTTTCCAGCAAAATGGTTGCGATATCGGACGTAGTTTCAATCAACGCTTCTGCGCAAATCCCATTGAAACTTGATTCCACCAACTACACCTCTTGGAGGTTTCAATTCGAAGCGCTACTTGCCGGCTATGAATTGACTGGTTACATCGATGGTACCCTGCCCTGCCCACCTCCATCCAATATAACTGGAACCACGTCAACACCGAACCCGGGTATTCGCTTTGGGTTCGCCAGGACAAGCTCCTCCTCTCGACAATCATTGGATCGCTCACGCCATCGCTAATCCCTTTCATTGCCACAGCCAAAACGTCTAAGGCCGCGTGGGATATCCTGGCCAACACGTATGGGCGCCCCTCTCGTGGTAGGATATTGGCGCTCAAAAATCGATTACAAAACCCAGTCAAGGGTAATCAAACCATTACGCAATTCTTACATGGAATCAAGGGCACAGTGGATGAACTCGCTTTATTAGGATCAACTATGGATTTGGAGGATATTATTCTCAAAGTCCTCAATGGCCTCGATGATCAATATCGTGAGTTATCAAACGCCATTCAAGCTCGCGAAATGCCGGTGTCGTTTGACGAACTTCATGAAAAGCTTTTAAATTTTGAAGCTCAACTGCTCACTCGTCCTGCTGCGGTTAGTCCTCAGCCGCTCACTGCATTTGCCGCTGGTCGCTTCCCGACGTCTGGCAACTTTGGTCGTGGTGGCCACAATTTCTCATGTGGTCGGGGAAAGGATTTCGGAGGTCGTCAATCCAACGCTCAAAGATTTCAAGCCTCCAATAGTTCATCTAACCCTAACCCTCGCCCGTACAAAGGACGGTGTCAACTCTGCGAGGAGACAGGCCACTCGGCTAAACGGTGCCCCAACTTCAACTCCCAACCATTTGCTGCACATGGAGTCTCACCTCAACCCACCGCCCGCCCAACTACAACTCCACCGTTTGCCCACACCGCTGCTCACCCACTGGCCTCCGCTTCTGAGGATTGGATTCTTGACTCCGGCGCATCACATCACATCACTACTGACCTCGCAAATCTCTCACTTCATTCGACATATGAGGGTCAGGATGATGTCATCATTGGTAACGGTTCGGGTTTACGTATTACTCATGTTGGCACATTACGTACTACGTCGCCTTTTAATTTTGAGAATACTCTTTGTGTTCCATCGATGAGTAAAACACTTATATCCGTTGCTCAATTGTGTCGTAATAATGATATTGAGGTTGTTTTTCATGGCTCTGAATTTCAGGTGAAGGATCGTCGCACGGGGGCCATCATCCTCAGCGGCCTCAGTAAAGATGGGATATACCACTGGCCTCGCACCTCGGGATATAAACCTTCTGCCCTCACGGCATCATCTAAAGTGTCTTTCCTGTGGCATCTACGCCTTGGTCACCCATCA
This sequence comes from Phtheirospermum japonicum, assembly GCA_014905375.1. NCBI lineage: Eukaryota > Viridiplantae > Streptophyta > Magnoliopsida > Lamiales > Orobanchaceae > Phtheirospermum > Phtheirospermum japonicum. The sequence continues at coordinate 513,871 of BMAC01000450.1, read as the reverse complement.
TCTCATGTGTTACGTCACTTAGCTACCTCGTCTAAGTTGTTTTCTAGCTCTTCTTCAACTGACACTTGCATTTCGTGCAAGGTGAATAAAAGCCACAAACTGCCATTTAAAGATTCTAGTTTGTCGTCTACTTCTCCGTTGGAGTTAATTTTTTCCGATGTTTGGACATCCCCTATTTTGTCGAATGATGGTTTTAAATATTATGTTATCTTTGTTGATCACTTCACTAAGTATGTTTGGTTTTATCCTTTACGTCGTAAGTCGGACGTATTGATGACATTCACTCAATTTAAAGCCTTAGTTGAAAATTATTTTACACGTCCAATTATCTCGTTTTACTCGGACAATGGAGGAGAGTTTCTTGCCCTTCGTCCTATTTTTGCTTCTAGTGGCATCACACACCTCACTTCTCCTCCTCATACTCCTGAACACAATGGGTATGCTGAACGACGACATCGACATATTGTTGAAACCGGTTTAACTCTTCTTCATCAAGCCTCTATACCGCTCACCTTTTGGCCGTATGGTTTTACTACGGCCGTTTATCTTATAAATCGTATGCCTAAGACCAACCTCTCTATGCTCTCCTCGTTTGAGCGTCTATTTAGTCGTTCACCTAACCTTGCCAAACTCCGCGTCTTTGGCTATCTTTGTTTCCCCTGGCTCCGCCCGTACTCTAATAACAAGCTCGATAATCGGTCTCGACCTTGTGTTTTCCTTGGTTACTCGCAAACTCAAAGTGCCTACCTATGTTATGATCCGTCTTCATCTAACGTGTTTATATCTCGTCATGTTGAGTTTGATGAGTCTGTCTTCCCTTTTTCGAGTATTTTGCATAAATCTGATGAGTCTGCTCAACCTTCCGATCGGATCACTGCAGAATTCCGGTCGGACAAAACTACTGCCCTCCCGTCCGATCGGATAACAGGTCCTTCCGACCGGATGAAACCTACTGTCCTTCCGACCGATCGGATAACATGCCACTCCGATCGGACTCTACTCAGCAACTACCCCTTCCGGTGCTTGTGGTTTCCCCAACTCTGTGGCCGCACCCCCCGGACGATGTCCCTTCACTGACTGCTGTGTCCCATGCCTCACCGCTTCACTCAACGTGTATAACTGAAAATCTACCTCCGCCCCCGGTGGCCCCTCATCCAATGCGCACTCGGTCAAAAAATCAGATTCACAAACCCAATACTCGGTATGCTCTTGAAGCCTCTGTTTCCTTATCTAATGTTGAGCCCTCTAATATCACTCAGGCTCTCAAAGATCCGCGTTGGAGATCAGCCATGTCAGCCGAATTTGATGCACTCTTACGTAATAATACCTGGGATCTTGTGCCGCCTGATTCATCCCTCAATGTAGTTGGTTGTAAGTGGGTATTTCGTGTAAAACATAACCCGGATGGATCTCTGGACCGTTTTAAAGCTCGACTTGTGGCTAAGGGTTTTCATCAAAGGCCTGGTGTTGACTTCTTTGATACATTTAGCCCAGTTGTTAAACCGACTACCGTTCGTCTTGTTCTCAGTGTTGCCTTATCTCGAGGATGGTCACTTCGTCAACTCGATGTCAATAATGCTTTTCTTCAGGGCCGTCTGAAGGAAGAAGTTTACATGGCACAACCACCCGGTTTTGTTGATATCAAGTACCCAGGTTATGTATGCAAGCTTAATCGTGCCATATATGGTCTCAAGCAGGCACCTTGTGCCTGGTATGTAGAACTTAAAAGGTTCTTAATTYACATGGGCTTCGTCAACTCGCGGTCGGATACGTCTCTATTTGTTTTTCGTCACTCGGGTATTACAYCCTACTTTCTTGTCTACGTGGATGATTTGATTCTCACAGGTAGCGACTCAGCCTTTCTCAATCGTGTTGTTGACGCACTTGCCACTCGTTTTTCGATCAAAGACTTGGGCGCTCTCTCTTATTTTCTTGGCATTGAAGTCTTGTCTGACTCCCACGGCTGTATTTTATCTCAACGCAAGTATATCATTGATCTCCTAGCAAGACATGGTCTGCTTGATGCGAAACCGGTTCCTACACCGCTTGCACCAACCACACATCTTCGATTGGCCGACGGCTCTGGGTTAGTCGATTTTACACGGTATCGGAAAGTTGTTGGCGCTTTACAGTACCTTCTAATTACTCGTTCAGACATTGCATTTGCAGTCAATAAACTATCACAATTCATGCACTCTCCTACTAGTATTCATTGGGGAGCAGTGAAACGACTCCTTCGGTACCTAAATGGTACTCGTCATGTTGGGCTTCGTCTTCGTCCTCACCAAGCGTTTGATCTTCATTGCTTCTCTGATGCTGACTGGGGAGGGGATAGCGATGATCGCTCTTCTACTGGTGCCTATGTTGTCTTTTTGGGTCCTAATCCGATCTCTTGGAGCTCCAAGAAACAACGCTCGATTGCTCGGTCCTCGACAGAAGCCGAATATCGGGCCATTGCGGCAGCTTCTGCTGAAGTTCAATGGCTTCGGTCACTTCTAAGTGAGTTACATGTGGAGCTACCTTCTACTCCAATGGTGTACAGTGACAATCTTGGGGCCACTTACGTATGTGCTAATCCAGTGTTTCATTCACGTATGAAACACATAGCTATAGATTTTCACTTTGTTCGTGACTTGGTTCAGTCCTCTCAGTTGCGAGTTTCTCATATCTCTTTTTCTGATCAGCTAGCCGATGCACTAACCAAGCCACTGCCATCTCCTCGTCTTCGTCTACTCATGTCCAAGATTGGTGTTTCTGTCGGCGCACCATCTTGAGGGGGCCTATTAGGAGATATTAGGAGATATTATATTATTTGATTCCTGTATTAATTATTTTATTATTTTATTATCTTTAGGAGATATTATTTTATTTGATATTATTTTATTTGATTCATGTATTAATTATTGTACCTTGTATAAATACCCCTCTTGTAATGATAATGTTCATCAATCGAATTATTCTATTCTCACATAAAAATCAATAATTCATAGCACGGGTAAGAGATTTATGAAAAATCAATACTTTTGAGTAAAAAAAACCAATACATCATAATATGAAAATTAATGCATTCTTATATCGGATCAGATAACCTAACAAATTATGACCCGTCAATCTGACGTAACACAAGTATTTACCTTCAAAACATCAATTTGATATTTCATGCCACAGGGCAGGCATGTCCTAGAATGATTTTTGTATTCAAGGGTCCCAAGTTGAAATTCAAACTTTTGGAATATATGACCCTCGGAATCTCAATGTCAAGTATATATAATTTGTGATCTAATAATAGTTTATTAAACAAACTCAATTAAAATTATTAAAACACAAATTATTATCCCACATTTAACCATGAATAAATTAATACTAATGTAACAACTTCATTAATCACATTTCATGTCAACTATATAATTTGTGATCTAATAATAATTTATTAAACAAACTCAATTAAAATTATTAAAACACAAATTAGTATCCCACATTTAACCATGAATGAATTAATACTAATGTAACAACTTCATTAATCACACGAGATTTTAAAATCATGTGTATTTTCTTATACTCAAATCGGCGTAAATTTTCATTTCTATATATTTTAAATGAATAACATATTAAATTAATCATCACTCGAGATTTTAAAATCATGTGTATTTTCTTATACTCAAATCGGCGTAAGTTTTCATTTCTATATATTTTAAATGAATAACATATTAAATTAATCAAGTTTTCATTTCTATATATTTTAAATGAATAACATATTAAATTAATCATCACTCGTAAATTTAAGACTTGATATCCAAATATTTAAAAATAAAAGTGTAAATACAAAAAGTTGAGAGTTTATACCATGGACCCAGGTGCACCCTGTAATTTAATTTATCATCACATATAATTTGTATATATCATCAAAAATAATTTATACATATCACCACATATAACTGATACATATTATAACAAGTAATTGAAATTTAAAATTTAAAATCCTAAAATTAAAAAAACTAAACCTAAAATAAAAAATTAAACCCTAAAAATGGAAAATTAATCCCCAAAATGAAAAACTAAACCCTGAAATTGAATATTAAACTCTAAATCCTAAATTTCTATCATATATCATTACATATAACTGACACATATCATCATATATAACTGGCAGAATGATAGATTTTTGCCGAGACCCTAAAATGGAAAACTAAATAAAAAGAATAAAAAACTAAACCTTAAAATGAAATATTAAACCCTAAAAATGAAATATTAAACCCTAAAATGTAAAACAAAATCCTAAAATGGAAAAGTAAATCCTAAACTATAAATTCTTGACACATATCATCACGTATAACTACCATATATCATCACGTATAACTATCATATATCATCACATAAAACTGGGTGCAACTGATAAATTGCCCAAAAAGTTAATTTTTTCCCCCTATTTTGAGTTAAATAGGTTGATAATAATAAGTGTGGTTTAGTCTACGAATTTACAAACCTTATTATTATTTTATGGAATCTCCAAACTTTAGGCTGAAAAGTTCCAACATAACACAATCTTAATGTATCAATCAATCCGTGTAATGTCTGAAATTAATTGCTAGATCCACCTCTGCCTAAACTACCCATTTTGGTCTATAAATGCAAAACAATTTCCTATTGCAATTCTTGAAGTGAAATTCAGAAAGTAAACAAGACTATGGCTCAATAATTTTTGTCTTAATCTCGTTAATAATTTGTGAAGCATCGTATTTTGATATCCAACTCTGTTTCGAGAAATGGATGGTTGAAAATTCCCGTGTTTATAAGAAGACGGAAGAAAGAAATAAACGGTTTGATGATTGAAACATTCAATCATCATGAAAATTTATCTGGTGTTGGTTACCAGCTCTCGTTGAACAAGTACTGGGGGATTTTATAACCCTAAGTACAATTCATCTCAAGCTCCATTCAAGTATGCAAACGTGACTAGCGGTTGAATGGAGCTGTCACAGGAGTCAAGGATCAATTTGGTTGTAGTAAGTGAAATAAAGGGATCGGATCGGGTATTAATTAATTCCCAAACATGCACTCTCTAATTTTCTCAATTTTTTTAAAAATATATAGGTTGTTGCTGGGCATTTGCAGCTGTTGCATCTTTGGAAAGCATAAACCAAATCACGACAGGGGATTTGGTTTCACTATCCGAACAAGAACTTATCGACTGCGACACTGCCGGTGAAGATGATGGCTGTAGCCATGCATTTGAGTTTATTGTTGGAAACGATGGCCTCACTACGGAATCAGATTACCCATACCAGGCAGTCGTTGGCACTTGCAGCACAAACGCGGAAAGTCCCCGTTTTGGCAAGATCACTGGGTACGGAGACGTTCCGGCCAACAGTGAGTGGTCATTGCTGCAGGCTGTGGCTAATCAGCCTATTTCCGTAGCTGTTGATAGTGATGGTAATGCATTTTACTCGAGTGGAGTTTTTACGGGAGAACGCGAGACAAATTTAGGCCATGTGCTTAGTGTTGTTGGGTACGGGGTGAGTAGTGAAGGGATTAAATACTGGCTCGCAAAGAACTCATGGGGAGAGAATTGGGGTGAGGGTTGATACATTAGAATGTAGCTGACACGTTGATGCTGCGGAAGGGTTGTGGTATTGCCATGTACAACTTCATCCATCATCATACAAATCAAAACACTTGGCCAACTTCATTAGGCTACACAATAGGGTCGCATGGCAATACCACACAACCCTTCCGCAGCATCAACGTGTCAGCTACATTCTAATATATCCACCCTCACCCCAATTCTTTCCCCAGGAGTTCTTTGCGAGCCAATATTTAATCCCTTTTTGGGTACAAGCGTGGATACATTAGAATGCAGCGAGACGTTGATGCTGTGGAAGGGTTGTGTGGTATTGCCATGCGACCTTCTTACCCTATTGTGTAGCCTAATGAAGTTGGCCAAGTATTTTGATTTGCATGATGATGGATGAAGTTGTAAGTGGTACAACTTCATCATCATGATGGTATCCGTTCTCTTAATTAAGTTGAATAAATAGAAGTTGCTGTTGTTTCAATTTATTAGATGATTTGTACACATTTTTTGTTCCATATCCTATTAGTGAGAATGTGGTTTAACTTTTGACACAAAGTCATTAAAAATGACCAGAAGACTCCAAACTTTCACCACAATGAATAAATGAACCCAACAATTTACACTACACTAATTAAATAGTTACAATTTTCTAAAAGCTTTGCTGTCATGGTGAATAACTAATCCACTGTGTATTTAAAATCTTGTATTAATTACGATTTCAGGCAATATCGTCTAAATTTTTTCAATAACATGCATGGACCCGAGCCCTTACAAAACTAGCTAGAGTATGGATCCCCAGCTAATGCATTGTGTTTTAGCCATATTAGCCCCAACTCATAATACAAGAGTGTGGATCCAGTTCCAGTTATTATAATATTGTTTTAGAATTATTGGACCCAATTACCTGGCCCAAGTTTTGTTTACATTAAACAAGATTGTTTGGAGTACTGCTTAAACTTGATCTTTGAAAAGGATATTTAGGGGGAGTAAGTGTAGGTGCGTACGTTTTATACCCAGTTGCATCATCAACGTCTTCAAACGAATTGAGTTTAGGAACCTGAGCCATGGCATGGGCCAGACGCCTGTCCGATAAACTTTGCCATAACCAACTGTTGAGTTCCCTTGACTACACTTGCAAAACTCAAACTTGTACTCACTTCTTTATTTTGCCCAACCACTGCAAGTTACAAAACCTAAAATGATGGAATATGCAAGATATTAAGAGATCTTAAATTTACATATTATAAAACCTATTCTGGCGTAATCATACAAAACCCAATTCTAGTTGGTCAAACTAAGATCAAGAAACCATTTATTAAAAACAATTAAATTCATAACACAAAAACAATCAGAAGGGTCGAGTAGAGAATACGTTATGGAGAATAAATTAAAATCTCATTAAATACGTTTCAAATATCACATCGAAAAGCGATTAAAGACCTCTGTCAATGACCTCCAAAAAATATCTGCTGCTCCACACAAAATCTTTCCTCTTTTGTGATTTCTCTTGCTCGCAAGTTCCACATTCTGCTGCTGCCTCCTCTTTCGTCTCACATCCAGTTCCTTGCAATGTCTGCCTCTAAATTTGCTACTTGTCTTTCGTATATAATGTGTCTCGTATCATCTGTCTAGGATTGCCTCTCTCATATAGAGTACTCTATTAAAGATGCTGGATACAGGACTATTCGGCATTTTGGGCTTTAGAGCTCTTTATTCCCGAATTTTGATGGACACTAGTGTGATAGATGATCTAGTGCCAATGGCTTGCTTCAAAATCGCGATCCAATCTCTTTAAAACCCCACTCCCAGGTCCACACTCGTCCTTCTCAACCCAAAAATACTTCAAATAAACACAACTTCCAACAAGCGATAAGTAGAAAATCCAATGGCGCAAAAAAATTGAATGCATATAATTAATATATGCTTTTATTATTTAAACACAAGTGCATTTTTCAACTTATCAAGTTCCCCCACACTTAAATCTTTGTTTTTTCTCAAGCAACAAAATAGTACAAAACATGGGCAGCACAAGTTTTAAAGACGAAAGTAAACATGAAAATCAACTTAATAAGTAGTCAACAAATAACACATAGGATTCAAGAACTACTCACAGGATGCACTCAAAAAGTTCAACTCTCTATAGGTTATATATATGTGTGTGTGTGAACTACCACGTCAATACACATGAGGTTTCTGCCATAAGTTTGTAAATTTGTCATGCCACTGTTACATAATAATTCAAGGGTCGCAGTGGTTGTAATGAGACTTAGGTAAGGTTGGTAAGGGATAAGATGCTAATAAAATGGTAAAAGAATTCTACTTACTATGACTACATACTATAGAATGCTAAAACATTTTTAAAAATATTACATGTACATGACAAAACACTCTTTATCCCCTCTGATATTCTATAACGGTTCTCTTCTGTAACCATTATAGAAACCCTGATCGACAGCAATGCTCCCGAACTCTCTGTCGCGTCGATTCGAACCGCGTCAGTCGATGCGACTGCCCAAAAAACACGTTTCCCATGCGATTTTATGTTTTCTTGGGTTTTAAAACTTCCCAAAACTATAAATACCTATGTATTTCGGATTTTTAAGACACATTATTCCTAGGGTTTTTAAGGCCTCTTAGGGGCTGACAACCCCAACGAGTGCCCTTCGATTTCTTAGTTTTAAATTCTTAGATTTAGAATAAAGTAGATTAGTTCTTAGATAGGTTAGATAATTTAGATTTAATTAATTAGTTCATAGTTTAATTAATTCTTAGATTTAATTATTTTAATTAATTTCTAGTTTTTAAAACAAATCAAACAAAACCCCGTTCATGTGTTATTTTTCTTTATTTTCTTATTCGTGAAATGCAAACATAAAATGAACTTTCGAATCTAGCTTTCCTTTGAAATCGACACGAGTCAACATACCCACCTACAAGTGATCCCGTACTCTTGCGGGCGAACTTTTTAAAATTGACAACTTTAAATAAAAGTTAGGTGCGAAAAAGTTCGAATCAAAGTTTTGGCGCCGTTGCCGGGGAACAAAACAAAGGTTTCAAAAATATGTTTGTTCATTTTTATTTTTATTATATTCGTTTATTTGTATAATTGTTTCTCTAGTCGATGCGTTTAATTTGTTGTTGAGTTCATGCAAGGTCGTAGACCGCTTAGGCTCGAGCTTGCACCCTTCATCGACAACGTTCATCGTCCAAATCAAGTGAGACCACCTCACTCATCCACAAGTGAATCGTCTGCCACGACTGATTTTATTTGTGATCTGATTCCGGAAACAATGTTGCGACTAGACAACCATGCCCAAACAACGAGGACAATCAACCACCAAGGCATCCACCCATGCAACAAATAAATGGGTACGGGAGTGAGCCAATTCGTCCCGACGGACCGGTACAACCTCAAGAGTACTGGGAAAATATTCAACGAAACGTGATAGACCAAAATGACGGCCAAAGAAGGGGAGATAGGAATCGCTACCGCCACATTTCGGACGACTATTTCGAGAGATCTTACCATGGAGAAGAGCGGGTCAATTACTGGCTTGCAAATGACGATTACCATGAGAGAAACGAATACGCAAGGCCAAATAACCAAGAGAGATACCAGTGGGAGGCGCGCGAACCAAGGCAAAGAGAGTTCACAACTCCTCAAGTGGGTCCCTATAGCTCTGCCATTGTGTTGGGAAGAACTACAAGAGACTTCGAGTTGAAACCTCATATCATCAACAACCTCCCGACATTTCACGGCCTCGCCAACGAAGATCCATTGACCTTCCTAAAGGAGTTTTATGCCGAAGTTAGTAGGATTCCATCTCCGGGGCTTCATCACGAAGACCTTCAAATGGTGTGTTTTACAAGTTGCATAAAGGATAAGGCCAAGTCTTGGCTACTATCACTGTAACCGAGATCTCTGATCGATTGGCCCATGGTTAGTGACAAATTCATTAATCAGTACTACTCAACTCAGACGACGGGCCACATAAGGAGACAAATAGCCAATTTTGTCCAGCAAGACGGGGAGCTGTTTCACGAGGCGTGGGAACGTTTCAAATCTCTATTGCAAGATTGCCCACGTCATCACAACTCTTCGGGAATGGTAAATCAACTTTTCTACGAAGGGCTTTTGGATTCTTACAAAAATAATGTAGAAGTAGTTGCTGGGGGAGACTTTGGGAACTTGACAGCGACGAAAGCCAAGTAACTATTTGAGAGGATGAGCGAGAAATCGAGACAAACTAATTCTCGACCACGAACAATTATGACCAAAGAAGCCTTCGAGATGCCAAACGAGAGAGACATTAAGTTCGAAGAGATGGCTAAAGAGTTGGCCGCCCTAAAAGCAGAGATGGAAAGATCGAAATAGACTGTGGAGTTATGTGCACGATGCGGATTGCAAGGACATGTAGCGAGCGTATGCACAACCGTGTTTGATAAAGTGGAAGAAACGGAGGTCAAGGCTATTCAAAATTTCCAACCTCAACCTCCAGCGGGAAACACATATCATCCAGGACCTCCCAATCATCCAAACTTCACATATGGCCCCAGACAAGCGCCTGCGCCTGTGCAAACAAATGATCAACTTTTAGTATGACAACAAAATCAAGTGGCGGAGACTGTACGAAATAGAGAAGGACTCACGCAATTAACTTCACAAGTGAATAAGCAAATTACGGATCTCAATGCAAAATTCGAGTCACGGTTTGATGAACTAGTCAAGGCTGTACAGCAAGGTCATGAGCTTGTTAAGGTTGTGCAGAAAGGGCAGCAGCATTCAGATATGATTATAGGACAATTGTCCGCGACTGTAGCAACATTGTCGAAGGAGAAAAAATAAGTCTTCGAGCCAAACGGAACACGCCTCAGCTACTCATGTGCTGAGAAGTGGAAAGGAGGTCAATAATATCATAGAGTTAGAAAAGGAAGACGACACGAAAAAGTCCGAGACCCAACCGCAAGTAGATGCAACCAAACCGGCCGATCTCATGCATAAATTGACCAATCCATATGTGCCGTCTTGAAAAGAAGGAACGATTCGGCAACTGACCACCCAAAGAAGTTGACTAGTTATGATCATGTCCCCTTCCCAAGTCGTCTACACCCCGCCAAAGAAAAAAAAAAGTTCATGGAACTTTACAATTTATTGAAAAATGTTAATATCAACCTTTCCCTGCTAGATGTGATAAAAACAATGCCCGCATTCGTTAAATTTTTCAAGGAACTAGCATCACGAGAAAGGCGCTTGGCAGCAACCCAACATGTGGCATTAACAAAAGAAGTCAGCGCGATAATCAAGAAACCATTACCACCCAAGGAAAAGGATCCCGGAAGTTTTTGTATTACTATTTCTCTTGGGAATGGACAAACCGCAAAGGGGATGCTCAATCTTGGCGCTGGCATTAATTTGATGACGTATTCTTTATTCAAAGAGTTTGATCTTGGGGCATTGAAGCCTACCACCATGCGCCTACAATTGGCTGATCGATCGATTCGGCAGCCTCTGGGTATTATTGAAAATGTTTTGGTGCAGGTTGGTGAGCTGGTTGTTCCTGTTGATTTTGTGATTTTAGATGTTGGTGAAGTACCAAGCGGAAGCAAGGAGCATACCATCTTGTTGGGACGTCCATTTATGTCAACTACGCATACTCGAATAGATGTGAACAAAGGACGAATGACCATGTCCGTCTTAGGCGAGACAGTGACGTTTTCACTTCGAGATATCCATAACACCCCTTCATCATATATGCGAGATGAGTGCTCATTTGTAGATCTAATCGATTATTGCGTCCATGATCTCCAAAGCATAACCACTATAGAAAAGTTTGACGTCGGAGACGATGAGGAGCATTTGAGTGGAGAGGAATTGATTGAATTGTTGGAAATTAATATAGGAGAAGTCATAGATGGAATTGTTGGTTGTAGTGCTGCATTGAGCAAAGAGAGCGACGCACCAAAGATCAAGCCAAAAGTGGAGTTGAAAACACCACAAACTCGTGCGGAGTACGTTTCCCTTGACCCCTACAACAATCTCAAACGTGCAAGGAACAAAGGCGAGGCATACAATAGCAAGGATTGGACGACAAAGAAGAAGAAGTCGAGCGAGGTCTATGACAAGAAGTTCAAGGTTGGTCAACTAGTGCTATATAATTCCAATCGTAAGTTTGATCCAACCAATTTCAAGGCCGGATGGAGTGGACCATTTATGATAACGGAAATGGATGAGTACGGAGTTCCCACTCTATACGATGAGAGTAAAAAGTCGAAATTCCAAGTCCACAAGCATAGACTCAACCCTTTCTACGAGAAACGTGGGCTGAATCGCGATCGTGATAAAGAAAAATTAGTGGAGCCCCCACGGGCTAAAATTTAATCACGTGGAATCACGTCGAGCTATCGACGTTAAACAAGCGCTTCTTGGGAGGCAACCCAAGCGTTCGTTAGTTTTTATTTTCTTTTCTTTAATTTTCTTTTGATTTTTATTTTATTTTTGTCTTTTTATTGTGTCAATTGTCGTGGTACGTTTATGTGTGCGTTAATGTGCAGAAATTTCAAAAACTCACTGAACAAGACATTTAGCGGATACATAGCGGTAATAGCTACCGCTAGTCGCTACCGCTGAACCAGACCGTTAACAATCACCGCTACCGCTAGCCGCAGCAACCAGGGATAACGATACATACTAACGCTGGGTAGCAACCGCTAATAGCTATCGTTAGTTGGAAAAGGAGGCAGATTTTTGACCTTAAAACAGAGAACGTAGCGGTATGGTTAACGGTAACACCTAATCGCTGCGTGTTGCCGCTATTCGCGTCTGCCGTCCAAATTTTACAAAATTCATTTTCACCAACCGAGGTCGCAATCCGACCCAATCTAGCCGCAGTCCGAAAACCTTTTGATGAGCTGCAATCCAGCCATTTCCGACATTGAGTCGCAATCCGGCCGCTTCAAATCCCGAACGATGTGCCACCGGGCACTTGCGCGATGCAATTGATTACAATCATATCTTTTCCTTTTCGTTTTCTTTTTCTTAAAAAAAATTGAAAAATTCAAAATTCCAAAAATATTAGTTAGTTGCTTTTATTATTTGTTTTGTAGGTTTTTCTTATTCAAGACATCCGATCATGAGTTCAAGACGAGGAATTATTGCACAAGTACTTTTGGAGAAGCTCAACTATCGATTTTTCAGGGATGTTTTTCTTATCTCCCTTGCGCTTATTTTCTTTATATTTATGGCAACCAGGAGTTTGCCACATTTTTTTTTGAGGAGGGGATGGTTGAGTTGTGATTTATAACTGAAAATTGTGCAAATTTTAAAATGTCAAATTTTCGTGATTTGTCTTAGCTAATATTTTACGTGATTGATTGCTATTTCTGCGCTGAATTGTGTTTGTATGGCTTGCCTGTCGAAGTTAGCTAAGTATGATTTGAGGTTCTAGTCTTTTGAGCGTGCATAAGTGCATAATTTCTTCAAAAGTATTATTTATATATTGTAAATGGTACTTGGACGCATTTGATTTCACCAAACTTTGAAAGCAGCGTCAATTCAAAACTTTTTCATGCAAAAAGCTTGTGAGTAGCCTGAGTGATTATCATCATTGCATGTACTTGATGAGTTTTGATTTGAGATCTCTTTGAAACCGCTGTGTGTAGTTGACTTTGAAAATGAGGTTAAGGCACATATATAAACCCAATTCCGGCCATATCCATATATTTTTAGCCACTATAAATTATGAATGAGCCCCTCATAGCCAAATAGTCCATGCCTATAGCCATGAGTGTTTTTGAGTCGACCCCTACAACCCATTAAAAGCGTGGGGTAGGAGTTCGTTATTTTTATTGGTTATTAGAGTTTTGGAATTTTTATTAGGAATTTATGATTTTATGAATTTTTATAATAAAAGACCACCATCCGAAAAAAAAAATGACCCCATAAAAAATTATAATAAGGGGGAAATAAAATAATAAAAAAAAAGAGAAGAAGAAAAAGAAGGATGGTGAGTCTAGTTGAATTTGTGTTAGTCAATGCCTACGCGCTAATTAAGGCTTGTGTTTTATTATTAATTTTCTTATGAAGCCTAATGTTTAGAAGGCAAGAGTTGTGTAAGAAGCGTGTTATAAGCTTCAATTGTTTAAGTGGTTTGAGCGACAAGCCGGTTTTACGGTTTGCGAGTTGAGGAATAGCCTAAATACTCGCGTAAGAAGAAGGCGGGGCGAGTTCAGCATATGGATCATCGAAATTCGGATCATAAAGACCACGAGGTCGGTGCATACGGATCCATGCTCGGGTTATGAGGATACGAAATTGGTGGAGAATAAGAAGGGCTTGGGCCGGAATAGTCAAAAGAGGGGCCCATTCTTCACCAATCGAAACGTACGGGTCATCGTAAGTCGAGGGGACCGATAGCTTGGGGGAGTGGTGTACGGATTTGGGATACTCGGGAGTTTGGATATAA
>BMAC01000450.1:453969-498388 GCA_014905375.1 Phtheirospermum japonicum | reverse complement strand
TTTGACTCGTATGCTCCCCAAATTAATGATTCATATTCTTGGAGCTACGACTTTTACGACCTACCCACCTCGAGTTCGTATACTCCGAATGACGACCCGTACGCCTCACTTTCTCAAGATTTGTCTATGCCCCAACTCCCGGACTTTGAGCCTCTCTCATCCGAGCTCGTAGAGGTGATTCGACAATTGGATGAATGCCTTGCTCGCATGGAGACTCAAGTAGAGCAAATTGCCAATGAAGTGGACGAGCTTAAGAGACCTTGTATTGACGAGATGCCCATCTTTGATGTGGTGGTTCCCACGTTTGTTGACGGCAATTCGAGTTTTGACAGTCTTTTGAAAGAGGTGTGCGCGGAGGTGGAGATAGAGGGTAAGGAGATTGGGTCGGAGATTAGCGTTACCCCTCTCGTGTTTTGTGAAGATGTTGAAGTGGAAAGTGAGGGGGAGTCTCCTTTGGGGATTCCAACGACACTTGGAATGTTGAATTCACTCTCTCTTGGTGAGAATGATGGAGTTGTGCCGTTTTTGGAGGATGTGGAGTTGATCAAGCCTCTTTTACCACCACCCGACGCCATTTGTTTACTTGATCAAGAGGTGGTGGAAGAGGTAGTGGTGGAGAGAGTGGAGGTTACGGTTGGGGAGACGAAGAAGTACGTCGACCCATTTTGGGATGATCACGTTTGGGTGGTCAACTACTCCCTCTTCCGCCCCCGAAGCAAGCTCGGTATTTTATTGGTTTTACATTCCGACTTGCCCGACATGCCCGCCTTGGTGATTTTTATCACCCGGTGTGTCTACTCGAGAACACCAAGGCGTGGCACGATCGCCACCTCTTCTTGGATCCCGGATAGCGTCTTTTGTATAACCGTCGAGCTATAGACGTTAAAGTAGCGCTTATTGGGAGGCAACCCAATTTGTAAAATAAAAAAAAGAAAGAAAAAGAAAATCAAAAAAAAAACAAAACTTTTTATTCGTATTTTGTTTTTGCAACCCCCCGTTTGGTTTTTTTCTTGTAGGTTGCTTGCCTCAACTCCCGGAGAGGACTTATGCATGACCACGTCACCACAAGCTAGGAGATGGGGGAGTTTCCTTTTCCCTTACACTTTTTACCGTATTTTTCTAACTTAATATGCAATGAGGACATTGCTAGGTTTTAAGTGTGGGGTGGTGGTTAGAGTTCGTCTTATGACTTTTTTCTAAGTTGATGCATGCTTGCTTGTGTTAATTTGAGTAGCGTATGTGTTATTTTTGCTTGGATCCTTGGCGAAGTGACGCGGTTTTGATGATTTGGTTAGGGAGTTTAGATTTTCAATCGGATTTAGTGTACTTAGGTAATTTGACTCGTTGGGAACTTTGTTCGGCTTTAGCTTCGTGCTATCCTTGAGCTCATATAGAACTAGTGCCTCAACTAGCCTCGTCGTCGAAAACTCTCTGTAGGATTTTGTTTTGTATTTTGGAGTCGTCAATTGCTCCATGTGCTTGATCGAAAATATTGTAAGTTGCTAGTAGCAACAAGTGGTCGGAGCCGTTGATTTCTCTTTGTATATATCTTGTATTTAAGTATCTTATTTCCTTGGGTACCAAAAAAAATAAAAATAAAAAAGAGAAGAAAAAAAAGAAAGAAAGAAAAGAAGAAAAAAAAATGATGATGAATAAACAAGGATAAGTTATAAATCCTTGTAGTTATTAAGTAATAAAACGTGCAACTCTTGCACGTTTCCTCTTTCTCCTTCTTTTTAGATTTTGTTTGTTAAAGAGAGTTGTAGACGATTGGGGCTAGTAGGGAGCCGATTAACGGTTCGACTGTGGATAGACCTTAGCCGGGGCAAGGACGAGGGGACCGACTTGGAGGGTTACCTAGTACTTTTAGGTTTCGGGAGTCGATCTAAACTTTATTTGTCAACGCATCATTGTCATCCTTTTAGCCAAGTTAACAAGCATTGTAGCATACGATGTCTCGAATTAGGTTTATGCATTAGTTTAGGATCATCCGGGTGGTAGTTTCATAATTCTAGATTAGTATTGCTTGAGGACAAGCAATCATTCTAAGTGTGGGGTGGTTGATTTGTACTTTTTTGTACGCATTTTTGTTACCTTTTTGTGTGTCGTTTGCATGTGTTTTGCTTGTATTTATTGGTATTAGGAGTCGTTTTGGCCTATTTTGTTAGTTTTAGGTTTTGTAGTGTTTTCTTTGTTTTTTAATAGTTTTTCTTATATTTTCTTAGTTTTTTTTTATTAGTTTTTGTTTTGAAAGTCAACTTTAGTCAAAGGGGACCCACGACGAGGTCGGAAGATGATTCAAACCCTAGAAACTCATTGCAAATGCACAACATATCATTGGTGTGAGGATCGACCGGAAATGACGAGAAATGTGGTCATTTTCATTGTCACCTCATGCATTCGATCGGTGGACGTCTCAGTTGTCTTAAAATAAGCATAACTCCAAAACCACTTGTTCCATTTGCCTCCACCTTATATCATTGGAAAGCGGAGATAAATTTCTAAAACTCTTGTGTTTACAAAAATCCCAAATTCTGAGTTTAAGAAGGGTAAAAAGCAGCTTTAAGTGGAGATAGTTCGACGTGGCCTCGCTTGTGTCAGGTTTTGGTGCAGAGCCCATAACTCTCGGAGGAAAATTTCAAATGACACAAATAAAACGCCAAATGAAAGCCAAGAAGAAGGGCTAGATTTCATATGAAGACATCAATGGCTAATCAATGTCTAATTCCGTGTTCTTGTCAGTCGATCGACTGCTCGGCAGAAAGTTTGGGGCGTTTGAACAAGGATGTGTGATTTTGGTGAAAAAAAAGACCATTTTCCCCTTATCTACCCATATATTATCCCCACCCATTATTCACAAAAAAAAAAACCTTCCTTGTTGGAATTTGGGGCTTGCTCCATTTCCTTCAAGCCTTTACATTTCCTTGCAATGATAAACCCTAGTTTAAATTCTTAGCTTAAGTAGTTTAGTTAGCTTAGTTTATCTTAGTTAGTTAGTTTCTAGTTAGTGGTTAGTTAGTAGTCTTTGAAGCAATTATTGGAGTGAGTGACACCTCCTTCATTTGTGGAGCTTGTATTTTGAAGATTTGAAACTTTTGAGTTCAATGCAATTGGTAGTTTCCTTCCTCTTATCTTCTTGTGTTGTTATTGTTGATTGTTGTTATTGATGTTGTGTTGGTATTTAGACTTAGTTTGTGTTGTTTTTCTTTGCCTTGTTCTTCAATTTCTCATTTCTAGATTTTAGTTTGTTCTTGTTCTTGCCAAACTCCATTGTTGCATCTTCAAGCTTTTTACCCCATTTGCCCAAGCAAACCTTGGGTTTTCAAAAGCCAAATGGGTCTTTCTTTTTTGAGCAATTTGACTTCTCTTAAATTTGATGCCTTTTGACCAATTTCAAATTCAAAGCTTTTGAATTCCCTCCAATTTCCTCTACAATGTGCAAGCCTTCATGTCATTAATTAATTACTCTCAAGCAAGCTTTAATTTGTATTGATGCAATTAGTTTAGAAATTAGGGGTTTAGGGTTTAGGTTCGTTTAGAACCATTAATCGGCGCTTGTCGAGAATTGGGATTGACGATCTCAATACTTGATCGACATTTGGGAACCCCGAATTGTGGATTAAGTGCTCGGCAAAAACTGATTAATCGTGGAGACGAACCGAATACCCTAAACCCTCATTTCATTTAAATCCTTTTCAATTAAAGTCTCATTTTAAATTCAAGCTTTAGCATAAAACTCAAACCAAACCAATGACTTAATGCTTTCCTAGTGTAGATTAGTGTAATTTAGATTAACAAGAGAATAACTAAAACCACCAACCGCCGATTATATCTATCCTCGAGAGACACGACTCGGGAAAAGCTTACCGCTCTACAATCGACTCCGTACTATTGCGGAGAAGATTTCTTAGAGTGCTAAGAATTCTTCGATCACTTCTATTTTGGCTTGTAGGGCTGTGAACTCTTCACAAAACACTTTCCTGACATAATTCTTGAGCTTCTGGTAGTCGGTATCAATCCAATGTGGCTCATCATCAAATGGTACTATGCATTCATTCTACAAATGTCCTCTGCCTCCACAACGATCACAAATCACATTGGGTACATAGAACTTCCACATGAATTTGTCGACACTTCATCCCATGATTGCAAGGGATCAGGCTCTAGCCTCCCTAACCCTTTCTTTGCTTGATCTCTTAGTTGAAAATGGAAGAGTCTCATCCTCACTTGGTCCCTAGTAAGCCCGAGAAGCGGAGAATCCTGGGTGATGTACTCGAACTTAATGAATTTTAGCGCATCCTCGTTCCGAATCCCATAGAAGATCAGAAGATTCTTTTGGTCGTACTCGTCAAGAAAGTAATTCTTCATCGCAGTGCTCAATGGAATGGCTGGTCGAAGGGCACGACGACAATCGAATGGTGGTATCTCGTACGGGGAAGACATTTTTTAATTTTTAATTTTTTTTTGAAGAAATAAAATAAATTTTTTTAATTTTTGATTTTTTTAATTTCGATTTTTTTTAATTTATTATTTTCTTTATATACTTTTTTTGAAAAACAGTTTGATAAATCTTGGGTTTTGGTTGTAGACACACCTTGCAAACACAACACTCAACACACAAGATTAAACACACCGGTGGAAAATAATAGAAACGAATAAAACAAAAAAAAAATCACAAATAAACACTAAAGATAAACGAAACAAAATAGAAACACAAATAAGGTTACGAAGAGCAAACACAAAATTCACAACCTTTAGTTTTTCCCCGGCAACGGCGCCAAGATTTTGATTCGAACTTTTGTGTACTTACTTATAAATATTTGTCAAAATTTTAAAAGCTCACCCGCAAGAGAACGAGATAGCGTGTAGGTTGATAAGCTGACTCAAATCGTCTCTCAAGGAAAACTAGATTCGGAAGTATTTCTTGTATTTGTCATTCACGAATAAGAAATAAAAATAAAAAACTAATCTGAACACATAGAATCAATAATTTGAATTAAACGAAGAACAATAAAATCAAAGTTTTAAAAAGGTTTAGGAAAACAAGGGTTTCAATCTCTTGGGAAATCTCAATTGATGATTCACAACGAATCTAGGCTCTAAACCCATTAGATCTAGCCAACAAATCTCATCAATCTCATCATCAAAAACCCATACCAATCATCAATACAATCAAGATCCATACAATTCATCATACTTAGGGGGTTTGTTTGTTGGAATTTTAATTATTCTAATTCAAGCAAGAAATTAAAGCATAATAATTAATTAAACTAAATTAAACGAAGGGAAATAGAAAACTTACTATTAAACGAAGAAGAATAACAGCGTCTTGATCAAAGAATTCTTGAGTCTAAACTATCTAAGAGCTATTCTAATTAATCTAAAACTAGAAATTTAAAACTAATAATTATGGAAGAAAGAAAATAAAGAACACTCTTGGATTGTCATCCCCAAGAGGTTCAAGAGTTGTGAGAGAGTTTTTCGTGTGTGCTAGGCGTCTCCTTTTATAGGATTTGGTGGTCTCCTTTTCTATCACCAAATTCTTCTTCAAAGAGGTATCTTGATTTTATTTCCTTTTTAATTCCAAAAACTCCAATAATAATTATTCTCTTCTAATCCTTCAAAGGAAAGGTCTTTTCCCCTTGAAAAAGTCTTCCCAGATGTTGTTAATATAGTAGGGCCCTTTTTATAAATGCGTTGGAGCCGGGCTTGCTTGTTTTCTGGGTCGAAAGATCTTATTTTCCGAAACAGTTATCGCACTGGGTAACCCAGTGTCGGCGAATATACCCATTGTCGGCCAACCAGTGCAGCAAGTGTCGGCCAGCGTGGGCAGTAGGGGCGTGCCCAGTGTGGAACAGCGTACCCAGTGTCAGCTTAAATACTTCAAATCGAGGCCCGTTTTCACTGAAACTCCACTCGTAAGCTCACACTCGACTATGTCCAAACCATAAATATTCAAAATACCTAAAATAAACATAAAAATAATTAATTATAATTAAAATACTATAAAATAAGTTGGAGATAAGAAAATACAAAAATATGCTCAATCTATCCAACTTTCACCGAAATCAATA
The DNA here is from genome assembly GCA_014905375.1 of Phtheirospermum japonicum. Lineage (NCBI taxonomy): Eukaryota > Viridiplantae > Streptophyta > Magnoliopsida > Lamiales > Orobanchaceae > Phtheirospermum > Phtheirospermum japonicum. The sequence continues at coordinate 492,314 of BMAC01000450.1, read as the reverse complement.
ATAAAAACGAACTAAAATACTAACTAAAATCGAGACAAATTCATGTTAATCAAACACGTGTAGCAAAGGAAAGAGCTCGTACAATGACATCTAGAGCTACAAGACAAAATTAGACGTTGCCACCTTTTGCACCAGGTTTACGGTTGGACGTCTATATGGCTGTGATCTCTTTGGCATTATCTGCATCATGAAGTGCCGTTGTGGTCTCTTTAGCTTTATTCATTGCATGGCCATACATTTGTGATGTATGCATGATTGTATGACTGTTTATATGCCCCCTTAATTAAAGGGAGGATGAAGGCACAACAGAAAGCTTGTGCCGGAGCCTCATGAAGAATTGACCAGATAAAGGTTTGGTAGAGATTTTTGCGGTTTGATCAATGGAAGGTACATGGTGAACCTAAAACTGTTTGTGCATGATCTTTTCCCTAACAAGTGAAGGTCCAACTCTAAATGCTTTGTCCTGGAGTGCTGAATTGGATTGTAGGCAAGTGCAATTGCTCCTTGATTGTTGACCCAAATAGTGGGAATGTGCAGCTCCCACTACTGCAAAACAGCTAATTAACGGCGGTTTTTGGAGGGTTTTAACGGCGGTTTTTGAACCGCCTTTATATCGACCGCCGTAAATGTTTACGGCGGTTTTTTAAAACCGCCGTAAAAAAGTCAAAATTAACGGCGGTTCTGGAAGACATTTAACGGCGGTTCTGGAAGACATTTAACGGCTGTTTTGGAACCGCCGTGGAATGCAGCGTTTTTACGGCGGTTGTTGAAAAATACCTTCTAGAAAGTTTGTTTTCCAGAACAGACAATTTTACGACGGTTCTGAAAAATACCTTCTAGAAAGTAGTAAAAAATATTAAAAAAAAGAAATGAGAATACAAATTAAATACAAATACAATTATAAAAAACTAAGCCACTCAGTAAAAATAAACCATATTTTCTGTTAAAACGAATTAGTGTCAATAGGATACATATTCAAACTTTATACTCATCAGCCTACTAAATAAAAGAAATGAAAATACAAATTAAATACAAATACAATTATAAAAAACTAATACGTTCTCGGAGAAGGCCAAGACGGTGTCACAACGCTGGGAAAAGTTCTTTTTTTTTCAAGTCTTTACTTGAAAGACTACTCCAAATGAACCAGTTCCAACAACATATTCTGCTATGTAAGTAACAACCTGCCAACCCAAATAAAGAACAAATCATCAAGTATCACCCTCACCAGGTGAACTTATAAACATGTAAAAATAATCTCCACCAAACTCCAAAAATAAGTAAAGTATAAATCTTGCACAACCAAAATAAAGCCAAAATTTTGGTAAATGAAAAGGCTTCTCACCAATACCTTTCTTAATAAAGCTAAAATCCTTTCTAAACTCCAAAAATAAGTAAAGTATAAATCTTGCACAACCAAATAATTTGTGATCATAACCATTGGCAAATACTCTCTGAAAACTACTTTTTCTTCATAAAAAGCTTAAAATCACTTTAAAGTGTTTATAAAGTGTCCAGAACCAATATGATTGAAGGTCAGCTTTCCCACAAGTGCTTACTTCTAGAGAGTTTAAAGGTCAAGACTTTCATATACAAAATCTTGACCAACCATTCCTAGCATATATGATGGAAATTGGTGGTTATTTTTTAGGTTCGCTCTAAGTTCAAAATCAAAAAATTTAAACAACTCCCATATAACTTTGTTACGTATTAAATCGAAATGAGCAACTCAAACTTGTTTTCTAACATGTGAAAACCCCAAAGATGATCACTAGCACTTCTATTGACTATTGATTTCAACAATGTCCATTACCTACAGAAATAATAAATGTTGTAAGAATCAATTCATCATTTCTTGGAAAAACTGTCTATCCGACAATGAATATATACAAAACAAGAATAATACAGATCACCAACAGCATTCAACCCAAACATAACTATCTGAAACACCTTCTGCAGATTTTAAAAGTCGCCAATGGTTATGCTTTATCACCATGCACTTTCAAGATCCAATTGATACAAATACATATATATTTGCAGAGAACACATCAAAAACAACAAGAAAACAAAAACAAAAACAAACGTCTAATGACCAAATCAAATACCTCTTACATCCGCGCATCTTATCCGTGAGCTCCTCCAGCTGCCTGCTCTGCCGGCTGGAGTCCTTAATTTTCTCTAATTTTTGGAATCCATTCCTTCATTGGGCAACCAAGATAACAATCAATTCACCAATGTTAAATTACCCTTTGGATAAGAAAATATATGGTTCAGGATTTCGTGTCAGGCAATGGAAATGCACAACATAATGCCATATGCATTCGCAATTTAACAATATAATGCCAAAAAAGGAAAATTTGAGGGTGATTATCATTGGAGCTTAATCGTTTAGATTTTGCAATAAAGGAAAAAACTTACGAAAGAGCTCGGAAAATATCAGAAATATGGCCCTCGATCTCCACGAGCTCTTCGCTCACCATCTCGCCAGATAATCAAGAATATCCAAATCCGAGTCAATATCTTCAACAAAACGAAATAAAAGTAATTTTAATAATGATTACTGCGATCAAACCAGCGTCAAAGACGAATCAAATGATCGCGGCAATGGCGAAAGAAATTGGGATTGGGAGCAATGTGGGATGAGATCTGGTGAAATTTTTGGATGAGAGACGGCCTTTTTTTGAGAACATTACAATAGTTTTTAATGAATTTTGTTGCTGTAAATCAACATTTAAAATTAGATCATGAACATGGTTTCAGTTTATGGGATTCTTTCAATTTTGCTAATAAATATGAATGTGTTAAAGTACATAAAACATAAAATCTATCGAAATGTAACTAAACAAATCCACTTTCGACAGACATGAACCAGAATTAGTTACTAAAAATTTTAAATATAAAAAATAAAATAAAAGCATTCTGTATAAGCTTTCTTTCTTCATCTCTTTTCTTTTCTTTTTTTCTTTTTTTTGTGAACTCATGTTTCTCTGTTGGGTGGAAAAAGGTTTTAGCTTTACTCAACATGAAACAAACTACTAACATCATTTGCACGACTAGTTGCTTGGTACATAAAATCAAATTTAAGTACATATATCTAATTACAGTGTTTGTTTAATCAATGTTTTTCACTGATTCTTATGACGCTTTCACTTTGCAATAAGTCTGCAAGCAAAAAACCTATTCTATCACGCAATTGTTTGCATGATTCACATGAGTGCAATTCAGAACACAACAGACATGAAGAGATTTATGTAGCTAAATCAAAGACAATTTAAATCATACAAAAAAAATACAGTAATTCCCACTTACACCAGCTTGTGTAAAGTAAGACACATTCCTTAGCCCAATAATCCCTGCAATTTGATGCGAGTAGTCTTCGACATCAAAAATAGGCGATATCAAACGGAATGAAATCTGGTCCTCGTCCAACATCATCATTCTGCACTCACAAGACACATAGTGAATAAAAAATTAAATAAATAATTAACCATTCACTCACCTCTTGGTCAAACTCCCAGAAGACAGCACCTCCTGGGCCGTAATATTAACATTCGCAAACCAGATGACATCTCGTCCAACTGGCCACCGAAGTGGAATCCTATAATTGACAGGTGGCATGACCAAGCAATTACGCCTCGACCCCGGTGCGCAATGTCGACTGTACTCTTCACCACCCGAAAACCCCAATGCCATATTTTTCGAAACATTAAAACACGGCACGTAATTTTTCGACTCCACCGAACAGTAGTCCAATTCTTTCAACCTCGACGACCCAATCGAGATCTCCCCGATTTCGTAAAGGTCCGAGACCAGCTGCTCTTGGAGRCGCCTTTCGAGGGTCTTGATGTAGGCATCATACCCGGGCTGTTGTACATAGGATACGAGCCTGGAGAACATATTCAATTACAATAACTAGTTAATTCAAATTGATGAAACATTTCTCAAAAACCTGAGTTTGATTTTTCGTAATAGAATTAAAGTATAAATTAAGCTACATATCATAKAATGTAGTAASTYAGGATAATGATACAGTGATTCCTGGTTTGATTAATAATTTACATGGTACAATCAATAAGAAAAAATAATGTATAGTTTGTATCTAAGATCTATATAATTACACTGGATCCGAAAATTAAGCCAARCATTAGGAAGTAACAAGTGCAACTGTAAATCAAATAAACAATAAACCCAATTAATAATCATCCCAATCAAGAAGATAGCAGACTATAATCACAATTTTTTTATAACAATTCCAAAACGAAGCAGGCTAATTCTAAAATTAGGACAAAAAAATAAAAATTGTTACCCGCCGGCCTTGCCACCGTAAGTTCAGCCTGAGAAGCCACAGCCGTAGATGCAACAGCTGGCAAAAGCAGCGGCTGCAGAGGGACGACATTTTCTCACACACACACACAAACCCTACCAAAACGCAGCCACTCGTCGGTGCCGTCGGCTAGCACCTCCTATCCTTGGAGCCACATGACGGAGATCATGGCGTCGTCCATAGCGGCGGGGAGCCTGTGCTCCGGCGCGAGGCGGTAGTCCGGCGCCACCACCAGCACCTACAGCGCCGACGCGAGGCGGTGGTAGAAGCTGTGGAAGCGAGGCCACATCCTGGAGCAGAGGCAGAAGCCGCCGCCGTGGATAAAGTAGAGAACGGCTCCAAACAAGTGAAATTAGGGCGGAGGTAATTTAATTAGTTTTTTTAGTTTAATATTTAATCCAGATCGTCGGATCAGATACTGATCAACGGCCCAAAATTTTTGCTTGATAAGGACGAGGATCGATGACATGGCAGCTTACTATTCTACGGCGGTTCCTATGAAACCGCAGTTAAAAGTCATCTTAATCATGGCGGTTCTAATAGAACCGACGTTAAATCTACCGCAATAATTAACGTATGAACTAATTAACATCGGTTTTTAAGGAACCGCCGTGAATACTTGTTAATTCACGGCGCTTTCTTAAAAACCGTCGTTAATTAGTTCAGTTTTAACGTCGGTTTTCACAAAACCACCGTAAAATGTACGATACTACGGCGGTTTTATGAAAACCGCCGTTAAATGACCGATTTAACGGCGGTTTTTTTAAAAAACCGCCGTAAAAAAGTATTTAACGGCGGTTTTTCCAGAACCGCCGTTAATGAGCCGCAGTGAAAAGCCAATCCAAAAGATTTAATTATCTTAAAGGGGCTTGTAACCATATAACATCACAAGTGGCTGTAACAGGACTTCTATATTCAGCCTTTATGCTTGGCCTAGACACCTTACCTTGTTTCTTGGAGCTCCAAGTGATCAGTTCTTTTCCAAGAAACACACAAACTCCAAAAGTATATTTTCTGTCATACAAGTCTGAAGCCCAATCAGAGTAAGCAAAAGCAGTTAAGTCGAGAAAGGGGTTAGATGCGAAAGTTAATCCATAGGAGGAGGTGCCAGATAGATATTTGAGGATCCTTTTTACAGCTCTCCAATGAATGTCAAAAGGTGCTTGCATGAACTGGCTTACTTTGTCAACACTATAGCTAATATCAGGCCTAGTTACTGTGTCATATTGTAAGGCACCAACAATCTATCTGTAAAATTTAGGGTTATGCATTGGTTGACCATCAATTTAGATATGGAAGGATAAGTGATTATTGGAGTAGAGAGCTTTTTGCAACCTTGCATTCCTGCTTTTGCAATGAGTTCAATGATGTACTTCTGATGTGTAAGAAAAACTCCATTCTGATGAGGAATAAACTCAATTCCAAGGAAATAGCTGAGTTGCCCTAAATCTTTCAAGGAGAAGAAGTGATTTAACTTGGTGATGAGCTGCTGAATAGCATCTTTATCATTACCAGTGATTAATAGGTCATCCACATAAGCTAAAATCAATATAATTAAGCCATTTTGATGTCTGTGATAAAGAGAAGAACCAGCTTTGGAGATCTTAAATCTAAGGGACAATAGAATGTTGCCAAGCTTGATAGACAAAGCTCTAGAAGCTTGTTTCAAACCATATAGAGACTTGTTCAATTTACATACTAAGCCAAGAGAAACACAGTGCTCAAAACATGGAGGGAACTGCATATATATCTAAGTGTCAATATCACCATTTAGAAAGGCGTTGTCACCATCAAGTTGCCTTATGATCGAGGACTTTGAGATGGCAATGGATAATACAGTTCTGATGGTGGCAGGCTTGACTACAGGGCTAAAAGTTACAATATAATCAAATCCAACTTCCTATGTATATCCTCTATCAATCAGTCTTGCTTTTCTTCTTGCCAGTGAGCCATCTGCATTCTTATTAGCTTTAAACATCCATTTGAAATTGATGAGATATTTATGAGGAGGCAAGGGACAGGTATACCAAGTGTTATTTCTCAAGAGAGCAGAAAACACTCTTTTCATAGCCTGATGCCAGTGAGGAATCTCCATAACTTCTTTATGAGATTTAGGCTCAGCAAAGGGATCCTTAGTAACAGTGAAGACCTTTGGCTTGTGTATTCCAGCTTTGGCTCTAGTAGTTATCTGATGAACATTCTATGACTTGTGTGTAGCCTACAAAAGATTGTCAGTAGCAATGTTTGGCACAGTAGAAATAAAACTACTGTAAATTGTCAAATATATAAACAACTGACCAATGGGAATTGATGAGGAATGAGATGATGTAGGTTTAGAGGAATGAGAAGATGATGTGGGAGAATAAGGAGTGGGAGAGGTTGTGTTATTTTTAGATAGGTTATGATCCTTGACATGAGATGAGATAGAGTTATTATGTATTGGATCAGGATGTGAGTGATGAGGTGAAGGTGATTGTAAGGGAATCATAGAAGAGGAGGTTTGAGGAGGTATTGGAATAGTGGAAAGGGGGAAAAGTGTATCAATTGTGAGGTGTTTTGGTAATGGATTTTTATGGAAGGGAGAAATTTGTTCATCAAACACAACATATCTTGTTATTATGATTTTGTTGTCTGGTAAGAGGACTTTGTAGCCTTTGTGATAAGGGCTATATCCTAGAAAGGTGCTCTTAGTGATTTTGAATTGCAGTTTATGTTTATTTTATGGTCTGAGGTAGGGATAACAGAGACAACCAAAAATTTTAAGGTGAGAGTAGTCAGGTTTTTGTTTCATGAGAAGATCAAAAGGTGTTTTGTAGTGAAGGGATTGAGAAGGGACCCTATTTATGAGGTAGAGATAGGTTATAAAAGCATCATCCCAATGTATTTTTGGGACTTGAGAAGGAGATGGTAAAGATAGGCCAACCTCTACTATATGTCTGTGCTTTCTCTCAGCTAAACCATTCTGTTGAGGAGTGTAAGGAAATGATATCATTTGAAGAATTTCTTTTTGGAGAAAGAATGAGGATAGAGCTTTAAACTCTCCTCCTCCATCACTCTGGATCATTTGTATGCTTTTGTTGAATTGGCTTTTGATCATGGAGTGAAAATGAATGAATGCAGCAATAGTATCGGATTATAGCTTGAGAAGATATATCCAGGTAAATGTAGTTTTATGATCTATGAATCTTACATAATAACTGAAACCATGAAAATATTTGATAGGTGATGGACCCCATAAGTTAGTGTGAATAAGATCAAACATTTCATAATGATCAGTGTGAGAATTTGAAAAGGGTAATTTGTGAGACTTTAATTCCATACAGGCAGAACACAAAGATTCATTCTTATTATCAGAGAAGGAAATATTACATCTTTTCAAAGATTTTCTCACAACATTAAATGAAGGATGTCCTAATCTAGAATGCCAAGTCTGCAGATCTACGACTTTATTGGAAACAACAGAATGAACTTCAGGAGTGATAATAGGTCGAGATGCTTGATGTGGAGTGGACATGAGTGATCCTGGAGATTAATGAGGCTGAACATGTATAGACCATACTTAAGAAATCCTTTGAGAAGAGGTGCCCTGTTGATATTGCCTTCACAACATAATGATTAGGGTGAAACTCAAATTAAACTTGATTATCTTGAGGAAACTTTGAAATGAGGATGTATGGTTAGGAAAAGAGTGTTTGTTAGTGACTATAGAATTGCTAATGTGAGCAATAGTCATACCTGCACTATTGGCTACCTGCACTGCGTCTGTTCCTTGGTATTCAGAGGCAAGGTTGAGATTGTTCATGTCACAGGTAATGTGGTTGGTGGCACCTGAATCCGGATACCAATTTCCTTCTGAAAAGAGGTCTTGATTTCCAATGTTGGCAAGATTAACTGAGTTGTTGCTGTTTGGATAAGAGTTCTTTGTGGTTTAAGTCTCATAACCTTTGGAGCTGTTGTTAAGAGTGAAATGAATATCCATCCTGTAATAGCATTTATCAGCTGTGTGATTGTTGTAGTGACAAATCTGATATCTTGGTCTATCTCCTCCTTTATAGGCATTTCTACCTCCCCTTCCTCTGGAATTTGAGCTTCTACCTCTTCCCCTAACGTTGCCTCCCCTTCCTCTAGGGGAAAAGTTGCCTCTTCCTCTGCCTTGTGATTGAGTGGTGAGATTAGCAAAAAAGGATGAATCAGTTCCTGTAATTTATGCAGTCTCAAGTCTATTTTCAAAGCTCAATAGTATGGAATGAGCTTCTCTCAGGCTACAAGGATCATCTCTTGTAGTTATTGATACCACCACAGGGTTATAGTCAGAACCTAAGCCAGAAAGGAGGTGCAAGATTTGACTCTGATCTGAAATTCTTTCTTCAGTATTTGTAATCATATCACAACAAGACTTAATGTTGTTGATGTACTCTCTCATGGTCATGTATCCTTTCATCATTGTTTGCAGTTACAGACTATATTGCTTTTCTTTGGCATTGCTTTCATTGGCAAAGCTAGTTTGTAAGGCCTCCCAGATCTCAGTGGATGTGCTTAACCCAACAGTAGTGACTATGACACTCTCTGATAATGAAGAGAGTAATCAAGAGGCCAAAAGATGATCTTATTTTATCCAAGTTGAATAAGCATGATTAAGGGTGGTTTCTCCTGCAGATGGACCTAGAATATATTAATCTGGAATAGTTTGAGCACCAGTAAGAAATTTTTAACCCATACCTCCTAACAGCTGTAAGCACTTGTTGCCTCCACATTAAATAGTTGTTGTCATTTATCTTAATGTTAATGGGTTGACTTTGCAGCTGGATAACCGGATCCAAATTAGGTGAATAAGGGGTATTTGTTGGTGAAAGATTTGGAGGTGGGGAAAAAGGCTGAGCCATAATATTTGTATAAAAAGGAAAACAGACAAAAACTTGTAGAATGATGCAGACGGTTCAGAGGCAGGCAATTAATGGACTGCTCTGATACCATATAAAAGAAGTAAAAGGTCCATGATCAAGCTTTCTTTATGAACAATCATTTTACAAAAAATAAGCAAAGTATTTTCTTGGTTCAATACGTAACAGATGATACTGTGAGGCATATATATAGCCATAAAAGATCAATGTAGAACCTAGTAGCTTTATACACATGTAGCAATGGAAAGAGCTCGTACAATGACAGTTATGGATGAGCTACAAGACAAAACTAACCGTTGCCACCTTTTGCACCAGGTTTAGGGTTGGACACAGGGCGGGCCCTCACTATAGGCCTAGAGGGCCTGGGCTTATGGCCCCCAATCTTTGAGGGACCAAATTCATATATATTCATATATATATATATATATATATATATATATATATATATATATATATATATATATATATATATATATGAATTTGGGCCCTCCAAGATGATTCAAAATATTAAAATGTGAATTTTTTTTTTCATCTTCTTCCGTGAAAGTTGAAATCCCGATTATTTATATTGCACTTTCATCTTTTGAAATTTGATTCTTCATGTTTTTAATTTCAGTTTCAAATCATTTTTCATCTTAGTTTTTTTAATTTTTTTTGTAATTTATACTTTTAATCATTCTAATAAATTTTTGGTGTTCATGAATAATGAAAATAAGTAGTTAACACTAATAAGAGTATATTATGTGATTTTTTTTAGATGTATAAACAGTTAAATAATCTTATCATTTGTTATAGGCTTCAATCATTCTTTATAAAGAGATGTGATGAGTCACATTTTTGCTTCAAAAAGTACAAGAAAATTGATATTTGAGTTCAAGATAATATTCGAGTTCATACAAAAATTATGTTATATTGCCAAATATTCATACCGGCATTATTTACAAAAGTGTCAAATTTCTTTTCTTTCATTTTTTAAATTGAGTTCAAATTGAGCCTAACTATAATTTCGCCTAGAGTTCCCCCGGAAGTTAGGGCCAGCCCTGGTTGGACAGCTGTATGGCTGTGATCTCTTTGATATTATCTACAACATGGAGTGAGGTTGTGATCTCTTTGGCTTTATTCATTCCATGGCCATTCATGTGTGATGTATGCATGGTTGTACGACTGTTTATAAGGCGGACATGCAAATGACTTTCAACTTTGATCAATTTGTATTTCACCTTGATCTTTGTTGACTTAGTCAAAGAAGAAACGAAATGCAATGCAAATGCAGTTCAAATGTAAACTCACCACATGCACATGCACACACGTGAGAGAAAAATGAGCTGTCTCTTTTCTTTTCTTATAGTGCAGTATATAAAACCGTGTGGCTCAATTCATTTTGGATGTAATTCAGATTCTGAACATTTTACATAATATGAAGATTTACAATCTCTATCTTTCCCCCTAAAATATATACATACAAGATACATACACATACAGTTCTACATGGTATCAGAGCTTTTCCCCAGTTGCAAAGCTTGTCACTGTGAGACTACTTATTGTATTGGCAACTTCAAAATCTTGGCCACTCCATCAACTGGACATCAATAATGCATTCTTGCATGGTTATCTACATGAAGAAGTTTATATGGTTCCACCTCCTGGCTACACTAAGGCTGCTTCAGGACAAGTCTGTAAACTGAAAAGAAGTCTCTATGGACTAAAATAGGCCTCAAGGGAATGGAACAATGAGTTCTGTGCTAAATTACTGTCCTTTGGTTTTATTCAATCAAGACATGATCACTGTCTCTTCACAAAAAGGACAGACAATTCCTTCATGGCTCTCTTGATATATGTTGATGATGTCTTAATCACTGGAAATAATCTCACTGAGATCACTGAGTTGAAGACCTACCTAGATACCTTATTTACCATTAAGGATCTAGGTTCAGCAAAATATTTTATGGGAATTGAAATTGTAAGGGGATCACAGGGCACATATTTGCACCAAAGGAAATACATTCTTGACATCTTAAAGGACACCGAGCTAACTGGCTGCAAACCTGAGGCATCACCTTTACCTATTGGCTCCAAACTTGCTGCAAACTCTACTAAGCCTTTTGAGGATCCTGCTAAATACAGAAGGTTGGTTGGCCGATTGCTCTACCTCAATTTTACCAGACCTGATGTGACTTACTCTGTTCAACAACTTAGTCAATTTGTTAATTCTCCTTCTACTGATCATTGGAATGCTGCTCTTCATCTGGTTAGGTACTTGAAAAATAATCCCTCATATGGCCCCTTTTATCCCAGTGACTCTACCGAAACCCTAACTGCATATAGTGATGCTGATTGAGGATCATGTCCAGTCACAAGGCGCTCTCTCACAGGTTATTGCATTTTCCTTGGACAAGCCCTGGTTTCTTAGAAAACAAAAAAACAAAATACAGTTTCAAGATCTTCTGCTGAAGCAGAATATAGAGCTTTAGGTTCAACTGTTTGTGAGCTAAAGTGGATTTCCTATATTGCTACAGATTTTCTTCTCCAGGTCTCCAATCCTATACCACTTTGGTGTGACAACATGGCAGCCCTTCACATACTTGAGAATTCCATATTTCATGAAAGAACAAAGTATCTTGAGATTGATTTCCATTTGGTACGAGACCACTTCAAAAATGGCTTCCTACAACCCCGGTTTATTTCTTCTTCCCTGCAACTAGCTGATTTATTCACCAAGACCTTGCCTCCTGCTCAGTTCCATCTTCTTCTTGGCAAGATGGACATTGTTGACCATCACAGCCCAGAGAGGGTTCTCCGGATAATTCAAATCGAAGCAATTGGATGTCCAACCCGGGCCTATATGACCTTGATGATAGTGACGATATTGATGATACGGCTTGTTTATCTTGACGAAATGGGTGGAATAGCTATCCCAATGCCAAAAATATTCACGAACGTCCCCCATGAATATGCTACTAGAATCCCTCTTTTTTCCGCTCCAATTCCTCCACCACCGCGAACCCCAGTTAGATTCAGGCATGCTACACTTTTTAGTTATTGGGAGAACCCCTTCCCAAACTGTACAAGCTTCTTCCAAAGCATACGGATTTCTGGATGTAGATGATGATATCTATACAGATGGATCTTATATATATCGTACAATGAAGTACCACATGGGTGAATATCAGTTTGAGCAGCAAAGGGTGTCCCTCTTCTCGTACCCTTGAATCCACAAGTACCGGCCGAGGACCAGGAAACCACACGACCCGGCCGGGTCATCAAAATAAGAAGGGCCTAATGAGCAAGACTTTGTGTTGTAAGGCCTTGCCTTTCTCGAAAGCTAAACCTAAAAGCGAATAAGTGCATATTCCTTTTTTTTCTGGAATAGGTGAATCGATCCCCTTTGACTGTACAAGAATATGTGGAGCTGAGCTCAACGCGTTTCTTTAGACAAAGACTCCGTTTTTTCCTCTTTTTGGATGGTAAATATTTCTCAGAACATGGAGTGTGAATCAAACCCATGTTTGGATTGCCATGAAACGACTTATTAGTAGATTCATAGATCACTTCGGAATGCATCTAGCATTGGGTAGATCTCATACAATAACTGTCCTAGCTCTACCATATCTTTTGTTTCATCCACTAGCAGGTTTTTTCGGAAAACTCTATTTATTCTGGTGTGGATGGCGGGTTGAACATAGTAAAATAAGAAATTGAAAGATTTCGTTGAAATTGTTCGTAGTCCAAAAAAGACTAATAATTCGGCAACAAAACCACTCATACCTGGTAATGCAAGGGAGGCCATCGAAAAGCTACTGAGCATCGTGAATATTTTTGGCATTGGGATAGCTATTCCACCCATTTCGTCAAGATAAACTAGCCGTATTCTATCATAAGTCGTTCCGAGATAATGGCCTACTTCTTCACATTCACCGTGCAATGCATGCAGTTGTCAAACTGTATTGGCCGTACCTATCCAATAATCTAGAATGGAATATGAATAACTCGCCCGGCAAATAGACATCCACAGGTATTAGCTTATGAAGCGCATTTCGCCACTTTTCTGGTATTAATCTAGACCATTTTATCTGAGATAAATTGTATTGATAAGGGTTCCAAAAATAACGAGAGATATGGAAAAAGCAGGTCCGATTACGCCTATTCCTAATCCTAAATGGAATGTGGATTATTCAAGAATCGAAGTCGACTCTAAAACCGGAAATAATTTGAGAATTTGTAGGGGATTTTAGTTTACTACGAATCGATTGCACTTATTACTACCCCTTTAAACAGCTCTGGTTGCTGGTTAGGCGGGCTCGATGGCTCTGTATGAATTAGCTGTTTTTGATCCTTCTGACCCTGTTCTTGATCCAATATGGAGGCAGGGTATGTTCGTTATACCCTTCATGACTCGTTTAGGAATAACCAATTCATGGGGAGGTTGGAGTATTACAGGAGGGACTGTAACGAATCCGGGGATTTGGAGTTACGTCATAATTAAATGGGTCAGGTCCACTTACTTTTTTTTGTTTATTTCGAATCTTTCGAATGGATTTGGTTGGGAATAGGGATCTTTGGTGATTCCAGAGGCGACTCGTCTGATTAGCTAGTTGGTGAGGCAATAGGGGGGGGGGTTGTTGACTTAGTCAAAGAAGAAACGAAATGCAATGCAAATGCAATTCAAATGTAAACTCACCAAATGCACATGCACATGCACACAGTTGATATTTGACTTATTTGATGGGTTTGATTAAGTGATAGTTGCGGTGGATTTGCCGCACTCAAATTTATTTTGAAGATGAGAAATTGGCAAGGATAGATAAGTGCACATATATACAGTGTATTAGTGTTTTTGAAACTAAACTAGCAAAATGTGAATTATCACGTTGGTCGTATTTATACGTGGTAATAATAAAATCCATGTAACATACATATATGACAGTTCAACGGCATTAATGTAGATTTGGGTGAAGGACACTATTACTCTCACACGCCTTGCATGATAACCGATAGGATTCTATTGGAATATTTTGGCAAAACCCGTAAACTGTTAGATAAGATTTGTTATTTGCTTTAGTAAATAAAGTTTATTGAACTTGACTAGGTCTATAGTTTGTTAGTAGTGGTTTTTTATTTATCTATTTTTTATGAATAAGTTTCTAATGCTTTGTTATTTGTTATTTTTAGCTCTTAATCGTAAGTGTAAAGTCTATTTAAAGACTTCAGCTTAATGAATAATATGCACTTCATATTTCCCATTTTTCCCTTTTATTCAATCATAAACTTATTAAAGTAAGTTTCCAGAAAAAGAAAAAAATGGCAAATTGAAAACTCAAATAAAATTTCACATATTAAAAAAATATTGTAATTGAGATTCTCATTTGGGTAATCCAATAATGCGGAACATTCTAAACATAGTTGAAGCTATATATATATATATATATATATATATATATATATATATATATATATATATATTTATTTATTTATTTATTTATCCCGGGAGGTGAGTGCACAAGACCCATATAAACTTAGAATTATAAAGTTCGAACTCTATTTAACACCATCTCAAAAAGTATACCATATAAGTTACGATGTTCATCGGTGGTTCTAAAATCTAATTTCACATATGTGGTAATCGAATACACTCCAATTGGACATGCTTGTTATGTTTGGATACACGAAGCATATTTGATAGTGTAATAGTTAATCATCTTGTTCATGATTATAAAGTAAATGATCAACTTTTTTCTAAAAAAGAAATTAATGATTAACCTTGTTATGAAGAAAAAAGTGTTATGCAATGGTGTAGAGAAGGTTCAATCCAGGTCCGAGTAAAAAATGAAAAATAGTAAAATTATATAGTTTTTTTTTTTAAATAAATTATTTGACACAATTTCGTTTCTATTCAAACAATGTTAAAAAAAAATAGTAGATAGACTTATATGATATATTTTTTAAATTCATCCAACTCAAATTATATAGGCTTGTGAATTTTACAATTTTTTTTAAATAAAAATTCGCACTTGGGCATAATTTCGGTTCGATATTCGTGTACGCAGGTCGCGCTCGTACACAGGTATGGTCCGTACTACGAATCAGTCTGTGATTCGCTCCCCTAAGCGCACACGTGGAGAGGCATACTAGAGTATTAATTCCTTACCAATGAAATGATATTTTATAAACTATTTTCCCTTTTTCCCCGATATGGGACGATCCATTTTCGAAAAGGAAAAATTCATTTCAATAATAACACTTTAATTCTTAATATTTTATCTTTTAATACCATTTTGTACAAATAAATATATTATTTTGATGTGATCAAACATAGAATCTGATTCCACTTTCAAACTTATCATTCAACAAAAGAAACATAACAATCCCAAAGTTACAGCCAAAAAAACTTGAAATTTCAGGATTTTACAAATCTACAAATCCCAATTGCACGTGTAAGTCCTTAATTATCTTATTTCTTTGATAGAACAAGAATAAAAAGATAAAAATGATAAATTAGCGAGAGACAAAAATGTACATTCATTTATTCATTGTATGAATTAAACACAGTGACTACACCAATTTCGGTGCAGGTGCAGGTGCGTAAGTTAGATAATCAATTTCTTCAAAGGAAATGAGTTTTAGAAACCTGAGCCACGACTGGGTCCAGACATCCGCTCGATAAATTTTGCCATCATTAGTGGAGATATGTAGCCGGTATCTCATGCCTGCAACCACTTGTTGGGTTCCATTCACTACACTTACAAAACTCAAACTTGCACTCGCCTCTTTATTGTGCTCCGCCACCGCAAATCTTGCAGCCACCACCACCTCTGGATCTTCCAGGTTGTCGATGGGCCACTCGCCACCGGGTTGTTTTGGCCTAGAGGCTTCAATAGGAGTCAAAGCCACCAAAATTGAGAGGAAAATGAATACAAAGGGTGTCATGTTTATTTTCTTCTTCTTACGTGAGTGCGGCGTGTAATTTTATTTATAGCGAATATGCTCATTTAATATGGACCTCCTTTACCGATCAATTAATGCCTATTACTTAATTTAATTAATTATTCATTACTTTTGTATTTGTAACTCTACTTCTTTTATTGCACTGCGAGTATTTCTTGTAACATAAATTGTGGAAGTATTGAATTTAAGAATGCGTTTACTATTGATCAGCTGGAAGTTGGAAAGCATGAAAGTGTGTACAAGATAATGTTGGATAGGACAAAAGAAATGCAGATTTTAAGGACACAAGACTTATTATTGGACTCAACCAAAATCATATAATTACTTCCGGAAAAAACCCTTGTAGGAACAACCACTCATACAGTACTAAGAATTTAGATTATGTGATTTAACATTTTCTGTTAGAAATTTGGTCTATATAATTGAATGTTGGTCTAATTTTGATATATATGTAATTTTTCAAAATAAATTTGCGTGTAAATGAGAAATTAATATTTAAATTTAATCACTTAATTGTGATAATACTGTTTGCTAAATAATAGACTACTAATATGCTTCCTATCAAGAAGCCATTCAAATGTGGGTCGATTTTCAGGAAAGCCCACTTGAGCAATTTTCCATTCTCCCGTTGATTCCTATGAAATAGAAAATTTGTATTTCTCATTAACAAATCCTTCTTTGTTGCCCACTTCTTGAGCAATTTCCCATTCTTCCATTGATTCCTGTGAAATAGAAAATTTGTATTTTTCATTCACAAATCCCTTGAGCAATTTTCCATTTGATTCCTGTGAAATAGAAAATTTTAGTCTCAAATAATTTGAGAGTTTTATTAGGGTTCAAACCCTTGTCAACACCCTTATAAAAAGTTAGTGATACCACTTGAGCTACAAGCTCGTGATTATACTTGGCAATCTTTGGTAGAGCTTATTTATGATTTCGTGCCGAACCTGGTAAACGAACAAATAGGTGGTCTTTTCGAAAATGTTAAACAAAAGTTTTTCCCTTGCATCTCGGTTACTTTTACTTTTTCGTTATTTCGTAATCTCCAGGGTATGATACCTTATAGCTTCACAGTTACAAGTCATTTTCTCATTACTTTGGGTCTCTCATTTTCTCTTTTTATTAACATTACTATAGTGGGATTTCAAACAAACAAAGAAAAAGAGTAACACTCATTAAAAATATTTAAAAAATAATATTGAAAATAAACAAATCTTAACATTATTTTTCTATTTGCAAAAAGATTATTTTTCACAATAAATAATTTTTACACACAAATCAGATCATTATTTCTGGATGCGGGATTTAAAGAGAGTAACACATATTTAAAATACTAAAAGAATAATATTGAAAATCGTATACACGAATCGTAACATTATTTTTCTATTTACACAAAAATTATTTTTCACAATAAATAATTTTTACAAATAAATCGGAGCATTATTTGTTCTAATTACAGTAAGACCCAGTTTTCACAATAAATAATTTTTAAGTATTTTTACCCGACAGTCATAAAATTAGTTGTAAGATATAGCAAAATATACCGCACATCGCATGTGAAAATGTGATATAAAAAATTAAAATCTATAAAGCGCTGATAATTCTATTAAAAAAAGTCGTATATTTAACTTGTTGTATACGTAATATTATTTTATTATTATCTTTTGTTTCCTTTATTTTTCTGCGTAAAATCTTAATTTGTTTATGTAGATATATAAAATATTTATCAATGTTGGAATTAGATACGAAAATTTAAAATATATTTAATATTTATTTTCCTAAATGTAATAATTTGTTATTATTATTTTTTGTTGTTGTTCTCTCTCTCTCTCTCTCTCTCTTGGTGTAACAATAGTTTCATATAAATTTTTAATATTATTCTCAATTCATTATATTAGGATTAGATATCCCAATTTAAGTTAATATATTTTATATTTATTTCTCTTTTGTAATAATTTTATAGTACTCGTATTTTTCTTAAATAAAATATTTAAAATTCTAAAAATAAAATTAATTCAACTTATATAGATTTTTCTAATTATACATAACTTATTTATTTTTCTAGCAATGTGTTAGGCCAGATTGACGCGTCATGACCCGATAGGCCATCTGACTCGATACAATAATGTATTAATTTTTATATTATGATGTATTGATTTTTGTACTCGTAAGTATTGTTTTTTCATAAATCTTTGACCCCTGCTATGATATATTAGTTTTTATATTATGATATATTGGTACTATGATGTATTGGTTTTTTATTATAATATATTGATTTTTGTATTAGAATGTATTAATATGAGATTTTGGCCTGATGGATAATCGATAGTTCGACCTGATACGAGTGTTGCTCAAAATAGTTCTACATTACACGAATGCGCACATGAATTGGTTGATACAATAAGGTTGTGTTTGGTTGGGGACTTTTCAGCCTCAAGTTTGGATTTTCATTTTTAAAAGGTTTTCGAAAATCCTAATACTAAACAACACTTATCATGATTAACCTATTTATTTAAATATTAAGAAATACGACATTTTTTAATTAACTTTTTGAATATACACTTTTATTTTTATTTATTTGGGTATCAAATTGTAGATTTATGAGTGATAATTTTGATATATTATTCATTAAAAATATATAAGAAAAGAAACAATTACAACGATTTGAAAATTGAGTATAAAAAATACACACGATTTGATCTGTTAGAGTAACAATTTTAAACCTCAAACAAAAGAACTCTAGTTTTTTTCAAGGATATTCTTGTAGGGACAGACGCAGGATTTTTAGGGAGGGGGGCGAAGTAGGGAGGCTAAAGTAAAGAAGAAATGTACGGGGTTTCGGGGGGGGTAGCCCCCGAGAAAATTTTTTCGGGTTTACTAATTATTAACTTGAAAATAATAGAAAAGATGTTTATTTGAATGAAATAATATGAAAATAAATATTTTTTACCGGGTTTTTATATCTTACTTATTATACTTTTGGTTTTAAATTCTTACAGAAGATAATTTCATTTACTATAAAATGAATGTGGTTGAGGCAATGAGAAATAAAGAAACGGTAAGCCATATAACATGATTGTAAAATATTCAATTGAGAATTAACAAATTATCTTTACGGAAAACTTATCATGTATATATAACATTATGAAAGACAGATAGAAGTTGGAAGGTAATTTATCAGGGGTAGGAAAATACAATTATTTTGCATTTATACATATAAAATATTAATGGGAAAATTGCAGTTTTTGTCCTGTATGTTTGACCCATTTTAATTTTTGTCCTCTAAATATAGGCAATTCGAAAATTGTCTTGTATCTTAAAAAAACTTTGCATTTTATATCTCCGACCTGTCGGATTATTTTAAAAACGCCGGAAATGCACATGTGGCTCTCGCGTGACACCAATTCTGCGCTGATTTGGCATTTTATTTTCACGTGGCGCCATGTAATAAAAAAATCAAAAAATTATAAAAATGAAGGAGTTAGGTTAAAAAAGGGGGAAAAGAATATGCATTTCGACAAAAAGGGGGAAAACCCCGTATGGGAAGAACCCTAATTTTTCAGATCTCCAATTTTTTGAAATTGGGTCATAATGTCGGAAGCTTCGCACACCAACGGGTATATGGAATGTTATTGCGGCAAAGCTGTTGTTATTCGCACGTCTAAGACCTCTGCAAATCTGGGTAGAAAGTTCCATGGGTGTCTAAAGTATGAGGTACGTGTGTTTCTTCAATTTTATCGAGCAGATTTTACTTCCTCACGTTAGATTCTAAAAATGCAGAATTTCTTGTGGTCTCAGAAAGGAGGGTGTAACTTCTTCTCTTGGGTTGATGATCCAGTAGCCGAATTCACGAAGGATATTATCCCTGGACTAATAAGAAAGTCCAATGCACTAGAAGAGGAGAACATAAAACTGGAAGAGGAAAAGAAGAAGCTGAAAAAGGAGAATGAGAAGCTACATGATAAGAATAAGAAACTAAAAGTTGATTACAGGACATTGCAAACTGATAACAGTAGACGACTATTAAAAATCTATATTTTGATCACGATTGTCAGCTTCTTATGGTGGTTTTACTCGAAAAGTAATGGAGGTGAAGAAGCTGAAGCGAATGGTCCATTCAAGATGATAAACTGATAGTTCATCTTGTAATATGTTGTGTTAGATGTGCTATGTATGGTGGTGTTTTCTTTGTAATATGTTGTGTTAGATGATGCTATGTATGTTGGTGTTTCTTTGTAATATGTTGTGTTGGATGATGCTATGTATGTTGGTGTTATTTGTTATATATTTTTTTGGATTATGTTGTGTAATATGTAGTGTTGGATGTGCTATGTATGGTGGTGTTTATTGTAATATTTGAAGGGGCTATTTTGTGAGTATTAAAACCTAGCAGGGGTTTTTTGTAATATTTTTACTGGATTTTTGTGAATTTTTCTGTAACTAAGGCAAACCTCATGGGTGGTATTTATAATTAACCCTTTGTAGTATATCTCTAAGAAAGAATTCAAAAAAATCATTTTGTAAATATTAAAATTTTGAAGGGGCTATTTTGTGAGTATTAAAACCTAGCATGGATTTTTTGTAATATTTTTACTGGATTTTTGCTGATGTTTTTTGTAACTAAGGAAAACCTCATGGGTGGTATTTATAATTAACCCTTTGTAGTATGTCTCTAAGAAAAAATGCAAAAAAATCATTTTGTAAATATTAAAACTTTGAAGGGGCTATTTTGTGAGTATTAAAACCTAGCAGGGGTTTTTTGTAATATTTTTACTGGATTTTTGTGGATTTTTTTGTAACTAAGGCAAATCTCGTGGGTGGTATTTATAATTAACCCTTTGTAGTATGTCTCTAAGAAAAAATTCTAAAAAATCATTTTGTAAATATTAAAACTTTGAAGGGGCTATTTTGTGAGTATTAAAATCTAGCAGGGGTTTTTTGTAATATTTTTACTAGATTTTTGTGGATTTTTTTGTAACTAAGGCAAACCTCATGGGTGGTATTTATAATTAACCCTTTGTAGTATGTCTCATACAAATTCATAGTAAGTTCAAATTTCAAAAAAAAAAAAGTGTACAGAACATGAGGGAATTACCACCACCTATATGGCCAATTGTAAAATTGTTCAAAAACAACCCCATCATCAAAAGGGAATTACCAAAATTTGGTGTTCAATATCATTAATCCAATATCTATTTAAACAACCCCTTCATCAAAAGGTAATTATCAAAAGCAAAGTATTCCATAATTACTAAACATGAGCTTAAACAAATAAATTCATAGCCTAACAAAATCTAATTATTCTTTCCAAGTCTTTTCCTTCTTGATCTTCTGGGTTCCAAGTTGAGGTTGATTGTGTTTGAAGGTTGAACTCCCCATTAAAAACTGTTCATATGGCTTTGGACCTGCTGTCATTAGCACTTGTTGAGGAGGCACTGGCACTTCTTGGGTCACTTGACTTGCAATCACATCCTCATCACCTGGTGCCACATTTGTTGGGCATGGGGGTTGCATTACACCTGTCACCTACAAGTTAAACACAATGTCAAAATCTTTGGAGAGTTAGAGAAAATTTGAGAAGTACTAAATTCATTGAAAAAAAGTTCGTTTACCTTTGGATTGTTGCTAGAAGACTGGGATGGAGTGTTTTTCTTCTTCCTTTTAACCAACAAAAAGGATATAATTTTGGTTATTTATGTAGATAGAACATGCAAACAAATGCATATAAAATGTAATCTAATCACTTACTATGGTGTTGTTCCCTTTAGGCAGTGCATTTTTCTTACTTGGACATGACCTTGCATTGTGGCCCTCTGTGCCACAGACACCACACTTGATGTTTTTTGTTGCCTTTTTAGTTTAGTTGAGGGCTTTTTGTGTGCTACTTCATCAGCCTCCCTTCTTCTTACCTTTTTGGTCCTGCCAATACCTCTCCCAAAATTGGGAGGAAGTGCGATGAAATTGATTTGGTTCCACAGTATTTGACCACTTATACCTAGTATGGCAGGTTTATAGATCTTTTTATACAACTCAACACCTTAACAAGGGTGAACAAAATCAGCAGGATTACACCTTTGGTCAACAATAGCACTACAAGCATGTTTGCAAGGGATGCCACTCAAACCCCACAACCTACAACTGTATTCCCATTTTCTCAAGTCAACTGTAAACTAACCCCCATCATAACAATCAATTTGATAATTCTTATCATTGCATTTTATGGCCATGCAGTCAGCCACTTTTGAAACATGTTGCTGGAGTATTTTGTTGAGCTTAGGACATAATGGTCCTTTCCATTTCATATCTGCCCTATCCCTGTTGGTTTGTAACCTCCTCACAAGGTACATTCTTACCCATTCAAGCATTGTTAGTATATGCTTTTCTCTGGCTTCCAAAATAGAGCTATTAAAACTCTCACACAAATTATTTAACAACATGTCACAAGTTGGTTTCTCATTAAAGTGTGACTTAGACCAGTGTATTGGATTCTTATCATTAAACCAATCAGCAGCATGTTCATTCAAGTCCCTAATTTGTTTCATTCTATAATTAAACTCACCAACTGTGGTTGCTTGAGCTGCAGCGCATAAGGCATTTTTAAAGGCTGCCCCCCTAAAACCAGCAGTTTTAAAGTTGTTATGGAGGTGTCTCACACAAAATCTATGGCTGGAGCCTGGGAAAAACACTCTCCATGGCCTGCACCAACCCTTCCTGCTTATCACTGATAAATGTGAAGGTACTGTCATCTTCAATATTGAGATCCCTCTTCAAGCACAATAGAAACCACTCCCATGTCTCCCTTGTTTCTCTACCAACCACACAATAAGCTTTGGGGTAAAGATTGTTGTTGGGATCCACTCCCACTGTAGTTAATAGTATACCCCCGTGAGGCCCCTTCAAATGACAACCATAAACCCTAATTATTGGTATACAACCACTTCTGAATCCTTCTTTTAAAGCAGCAAAGCACACATAAAATGACATAAACCTAGTTAACCCATCATTTGAATCAGTATCAACAATAATTTTGGAACTAGGATTTGTTTGTCTAAGTTGTTCTGCATAGTCCCACAACTTTCCATACTGTGAATCAAGGTTACCTTGCAATGTTTCAATGGCAAGTTTTTTGGCTCTGTAGGCCTGATCCTTACTCACACTCACTTTCATATCATGTATCACATCATACCTAAAACCCTTACCCTTTCTATCTGGATCAGACTGGAACATGTGAAGGTACTTCTCACTGATCCACTTGGGTTTTACATTACTAACATAAAAAGTTTCAGGACAAGAGTGCTTTGGATTGTACTATGTGAGTTTAAATGCACATTGATCAGGAATTTTTAATGCATTCATTTTCCACCCATACTTTTTACCCTCACCATTTTCACCCTCACACCTAACATAAACTCTGATGTTATCAATTTTAGTGAACTTAACAGATCTTTTGGTATTAATTGCATGAGACTGAACAGCCTTCTTAAATTCTTGCCTAGTTCCAAACACCATTCCTAGAGAAAATGTGGGATCAACTATAGTGGCAGGATTGAACACAACTTCCCTACCCCCTGTACCCTCCCCATCATAAATATGTTCATCAAAATTTATCCCTGTTTGAACCACATCTTCCTCCTCATCTGACTCCTCATCACTTTCAGTATAATTGACTATTTGATCACAATTCTCTTCTAACATTGCATCATCATCCACATCACTACTGGCACTCCTCCATCTCATAGTCACTATCAAACAACCTATCTGAATCAGTATCCCCATCCCCTGCATCTATTTCATCAGCCCCTACATGAGTCTCATTAATATCCTCCAACCCCTGATCCAAACCCTTGGCCCCAAACCCCTGATCCAAATCCTGAGGTGTCAACCCTTGGTCCCTAATGGCCTGTACATCAAACCAACAACCCCCATCATACTTGGTAGAATAAACAAATGGGTGTTCATTTTCTATATATACTTCTAATTCCATAGAAAACTTATGAGTTAAATACCATGTTCTAATATCATCATCATCACCCAACAACCTGAAACCCCTGCCTAACTTGATTTAGTAAATCCTATCCCCAATAACACCTAACATATCACTAAGTAACTGCAATTTGGCACTTTTTAGATAAATCGATGGTAGGGCCGAGAATCTTTCAAAAAAAATTCTGAAACTAGGGTTTAGGAATTTGTTTTGGATTTCGAATGTCTTTGAAAGACTTCTACGTTCTTTTCGCCCTTTTTATAACCTAACCCCTTCATTTTTATAATTTATTATTTTTTTTATTACATGGCGCCATGTGGGATTAAAATGCCAAATCAGCGCAGAATTGGTGCCACGCGAGGGCCACGTGTGCATTTCCAGCGGTTTTAAAATATTCCAACAGGTCGGGGATATAAAACGCGAAATTTTTTTTAAGATACAGGATAATCTTTGAACTGCCTATATTTAGAAGACAAAAATTAAAATGGGTCAAACTTACAGGACAAAAATTGCAATTTTTCCAATATTAATTAACTAATACTATGTTAAGGTACCGGTAGAAGGTGGGTGGGGGGAGGGGAGGGGGCGACTGCCCCCACCAGCCCCCCCTGTGTCCGTCCCTGTATTCGTGGATTCTAAAGTCGTGTAACTGATTTTCAAAGTAAAGGTGAATAGTAAAATATTTATTTATGTGGAGTAGAGTCTCAAATCTTGTATGAATAGTGAAAGTTGTTATATTGATATTAATTTATTTGTAGGTAAATGTGTGATATTGATTGGCGTATTTTAATTATTTTAATAATTTTGATTGAGTTTGTTTAATAGACTAGTGCTTAAACCGTACGATTCACGAGCGAATTGAAATAGATGGTGTAAATTCATTCGATGTTTGTGTAATAT
Organism: Phtheirospermum japonicum; assembly: GCA_014905375.1. NCBI lineage: Eukaryota > Viridiplantae > Streptophyta > Magnoliopsida > Lamiales > Orobanchaceae > Phtheirospermum > Phtheirospermum japonicum. The sequence continues at coordinate 467,263 of BMAC01000450.1, read as the reverse complement.
TATTAATTTATTAATATAATATAATAACTTAAAATACTCAAATCACGATTTGGTCAACACTAGAAAATTTAAAACAAAGGGCGTGGATATACGCACCTCGTTTTATTTATTAGTTCACCCTACTAAAAAAGTTATAGCAAAAATGTTAATATTATCCTTAAACCCTACACCCCAAAATACTTCATCTCCTTCAACTCTCCACCACCACTCCAGCTGTCGCCCATCACCGCCACCACTGCCATGCCCGCCGTCTATTGAAGAATATAAACAAAATATGCACACAAAAATACGTTGTCACCGCCGTGCCATTGAAGAAAGAAAAAGAACAAAAAATGCCTTGAAAAAAGTCATACGAACCAAACTTTCGAACACAAAATATATGTTTAAAATATTGATTCGAACACAATATACAACTGCGAAAAATTGATTCGTACACAAAACACATGTTCGAAAAATTGATCTGAACGCCCCCTTTAAGGCTTATTTGATTTTTTTTTCGAACAACGTTGTATTGTTGGATCAAAAAGTTCAAACACATGACATATGCTAGAGAAACCAGAGACGAACACCCCTATTTTTCATCTGTTTCATACCATTTGTCGCCCAAATCCATCACTTACCTTTCACCACCCATCACATTTTTTCTTCTTCCTGTTCGACGGTGGCGGCGACAGTGTGATGGGCGATGATAATGACAGAGTTTGAGTGGTGGTAATGGTTTAGAGAAGATGATATGTTTGGGGGTGTAGTATTCAATAACTTGTTTCACTTGCTTATCATAAGGAATTCGAACAACCGCTTCATATCCGGTGTGGGCGTTAGAGCATTGAGAGGACCTTTCCCAAGTACGAGAGGACCGGAAATCTAGCCGTAAGAAGAATGCTTGATATAAAGAACTCACTTCTTGGTCTTCCACCCCCTCAGTCACTTATTTTGGCTTTTTTACCCCATATTGTGGGTGGATCTCGAAAGATATGAAATTCTATCTCTTTTCCTCAGGGACCAGGAGATTGGATCTAGCCGTAAGAAGAACGCAGATTCGAATGGGGGAGTATCCTATAGTTATAGTAAATTAATACATTATCTATACAAGATTCTATATACGGATCAATAGATAGATCGATGGACCCACACCTGAGATCTTTCTACCGATACATTAGTAGTGGTAGTTTCTATAGATCAATCTACAGCATTCTCTTCATAAATGTGTATATATATTCCATGTCTTTTGATATATTGGATTCTCCTGTTGAAGTATAACATATAATAAAGGATATCTAACACCGTGGGGATATGCTCAGCTCCACATATTCTTGTACAGTCAAAGGGGATCGATTCCTTAAAAGACGAGATTAGTAAAAGGCTCATTTCTGTACCAACTCAAGATATGCTTATGTATTAATGGGTTTGTTGATTTTTCATTTTGGGGTGGACTCATTAATAAATGGGGTGTCTATATCCGCACCCTAAAACAAATTAAAGGTAAATAACTCCACATTTATATATTATGAAGCAACTTTTTGCATACTACATTATACGTCAAATTATAGTTTAACTCCCATGACAGTAGTTTCAAACTCTCTCATTTAGTTTGTCGCGAAACAATCATATCAGTCACTTTTATTACAAATCATTGAGTCCATCTCCTTATTTAGTCTTTGTATCAAAGACAAAGTGAAGATCTTATAATAAATTTAGGTTTTTCTAATTATTGGTATATGTTGTACTTGTTTGTCAACATGTACACGAAAGTTTATCATTAGATTATGTCATAATTCAATCACATCAATCTGTTTGAGTACAACTTAAGTACAACTGAATAATCTAGTTGTACTTTAGTCGTACTTTGTTGTACGTTTTATTTTAGATATAATTTATATCAACATAACTATACAATTATTAAATAAGCCTTTAACCAATAAAAATATAATACTTGTAATATAAATTTGAAAAAAAATATAAAACCAACCAAATAAATACAAAAAATGATATTTATATTATAAATATATATTATCTAAATTAAAATTAAAAAATTCACAAAAATCATATATATTATAATTAATATAAAGTAAATCCTAAAATATTTTAAAATCTGTTTAAAATATTATGAAATCTAAATAATTATTTAATAATAAGAAAAACAAAGAAATGTTATAAAATAAAAAAATAAATCATAAAAGAATATGAAATATGTTAAATATATATAAGAAATATATTTTATATACAAATACTTATCAAACAATTTAGAATAATTTCTAAAATGAAATAAAATATAAATATTATAATATAATATAATAATACAAATACAAAAATATTTTGAAATCAGATAAAAATATAATAAAATTATTATATATTTCTAAATATTTATTTTAAAGACATTGAAAGAATAAATTAGCGATGGTTATAAAGTAAATTAAATAAATATATAAAAGTTAATTTTAAATAGTTTTTTATCTATTGAAAGTTGATAATAAAATAATAACAAAGATCAAGAAGTTATAAAATATAATAAAATAAATCTTAAAATATATTAAAATAGAAAGTAATATACTTAATTAATGTTATATTATAAAAAATCATCTCTTAAATCTAAAAAATAAAAAAAATAAAAATATTGTAAATATATAAAAAAAAAATACTACAAAAATAAAAAAGAAATACCAAATAAATGAGACATCGTATTAAGATTTTAATTGAGGGTCTTTGTTCTATTTTACTATAGTTATTTTTTTAAATCAGCCCGATAATTGACTCGAGATAGCCACTGAGTAATTAACCACCAAGTCATCGAGTCAGTTGATGAACCCGATAATAAATTAAGATTTATATATAGATTTTAGTTTATACGAAAGTAATTATATAACTAAGAGTAATAAATCATTTATGTGTGGATTCTAATGTTAAATACTTAAAGTCATAGTAATTAGTCACAAATTATTAATATACAAACGTTCATAAATAATTATCAATATATATATATATATATTTGTGTAATATTTTTTCACAAATTTGTGTAATATTTTTTTTGGAGATTATGATTTATGTAAAGAAAATATTAAATATATAGAATAATTATGTATAATTATATATAAAATCTGAGAAAAATAAAAATAATATAAAAAATTTGAATAAAATATAAATTATAAAATATAAAAAAATTAGAATATATAAATAAATGTAAATATGTAGTTAATAAATTAGAAAATTTCAAAAAATAAAAATAAAACATAAATATTTTCAAATGCAGTAAAATAAAATTAAAGATATTAATATAAAATATAGATAAAAATATAAGAACTTATAATTAAATTATAAATATTATTTAATAAATATGAAACAAAACCAAAAATTCAATAATCGAATAAGATTAAAGAGAAAAACCATAAAATAAATCTAAAAATAAAAAGAAACCAAGAAATATAAAATAAAATTGAAAAATAATAATATCAATTATAAAAATATTATATATATATATATATATATATATATATATATATATAAGAGATTTGAAAAAAAAAGTAAAAACATAAAATATATAATCTATAAAAAATCTAAAATTTTAGTTTATAAATCTGTAAACCTGGAAAAGTAAAATTAAAATATAAATATGTCAAATGATATCGAATAAATTGTTTTACTTATAAATAAAATATTAAAACTTATAAATAAAATACAATTATTTAATTATAAATACAAAAAATAGAAAAAAAACAAAAAACTGCTAATATTATAAAATTAATTTGATTTCATAGCTACAAAAAAATACCATTAAAGTATATAAGATTATTAACTAAATATAAATAAAAAAATTACAAGAAATATAAAATAATATAAATAAAATTTAAAAAATACGAATAAATAATAAAAAATTTATTGATTTTAAAAAATTATTTAATAAGTTTGTTAAAAAAAAAAGATATTATAAGTACAACCAAAGAATTGATGCATATATATATATATATATATATATATATATATATAAGAACTTGTCTTTTATTTAATAATTTTATTTTTTGACCAGACTAGACGATACAAGGACAAACCTAATAGAGTCATATCTTTCAATTTACTATACGTAATTTGGCTAAACCCGAAAGACCCAACTCTGACTCAAAACGTGTCACAAACTTGATAATGACACTTTTTTTTCTTTTCTTTTTTTTTATTTCATTTCCTAAAAAATTAAAAATTGTATTATGAGCATAAGTGAAAGGTAAATAACTTATATAATTATTTGATTAAAATTTGAAATCAATATTATACGTGGACAGAACGAAAAAAAATGATTATAGAATCGAATAATATAAAGAATTCAATACATTATTTTAAATTTCTGAACCAACGTGAAAGGAAATAAGTACATCGGGTACCGATAGTTAAAAAAGCCTAAAGTTATTTATAAGATCTTCACTTTGTCTTTGAATACAAAGACTAAACAAGGAGATGTGTGTGTGTGTGTGTGTACACACACACACATAATATTCTTATAGTTGATATTATTGTTATTTTATTTTATATTATTATTTTTTATTTTTATATTTATTTAATAATTTTATAGAATCTAATTATGATTTTTTTTTTGAGTTAATTTAACTTATTTTATGAGTTTTCTCTTTAATTTTACTTGATTGTTGAATTTTTGATTTTGTTTCATATTTATAGTTTAATTATAAGTTCTTATATTTTTATCTATATGATTTTATTAATATCTTTAACCTTATTTAAATCATTTGAAAAAATATTTATGTTTTACTTTTGCTTTTTTGGGTTATTCAAATCTATTAACTAATTATTTACATATATTTATATATTATTTTAAATAAATTTTTATATTTTATATTTTCTTCAAAAAAAAATTACATTATTTTTATTTTCTCAGATTTTATTTATTATTATACATAATTCTTCTATATTTAATATTTTCTTTATATAAGTCATAATTTCCAAAAGAATATTTACATAATTAATTATATAAATAATAAATATGTATACTACAAAAAGTAAGTAAAATGGTTGGGGAAAATTTGAGAAATATTTTTGAAAATGCTAGCCTTTATATATAGATAGATAAATAGATATAAATATAGATTATTATTAGGTCAAAATTATATATAGTATGAGATTGAGATTCTGATGGTCATATTTTTCAAAAGTCTGAATCCTCATAACCTAAATAGAGATTCGGTACTCGTTGGTAACAAGAAGATAAACCCCAGAAAAATGTCAAACATAAACTCTGCTCATGATTAACCTATTTATTTAAATATTAAAAAATACGACATTTTTTTAGTTAACTTTTTGAATACACAATTTTATTTTTATTTATTTGGGTATCAAATTGTAGATCTATGAGTGATATATTTGATATATTATTCATTAAAAATATTTTTAAATAAAAAAACAATTACAACGATTTGAAATTTGAGTATAAATTATACACACGATTTGACCCGTTAGAGTAACATTTTTAAACCTCAAACAAAAGAATTCTAGTTTTTCTCAAGGATATTCTAGGATTCTAGAGTCGTGTAACTGATTTTAAAGTAAAGGTGAATAGTAAAATCTTTATTTATGTGGAGTAGAGTCCCAAATCTCGTATGAATAGTGAAAGTTGTTATATTAATATTAATTTATTTGTAGGTAAATGTGTGAAATTGATTGACGTATTTTAATAATTTTGATTGAGTTTGTTTAATAAATTGTCATTAGGTCAAAATTATATATAGTTTGAGATTGAGATTCTGATGGTCATATTTTTCTCAAGTCTGAATCCTGAATAACCTGAATAAATAGACCCTTCAGAGATTCGGTACTTGTTGGTAACAAGAAGAGAAATGTCAAACATAAACTCTAACATACTCTGATCATGGTATGTCTAACATTACTTAATAACTGAACAATTAATGGTATCCTAAAACATCACTTTCTCATATTTGTGAGAGGGAATTTCTGGTGGAGTTTGTTAGTGTTTTACTTAAAAGCATTTTCATTTTAATTTAGTTTCCTTTTAATATATAATTTGGCAAGATCTTTCGCTACAATAAAATTGTCAAATTCCAACGAAATTTTTTTTGGAATTAGGCAAATTTGTATTGAATTTCAACGAATATTTTTCGTTGGAATTTGACAGTTTTGTTGTAGTGTTTTAATATATGAGGCGCCTTTTAGCATAAAACCATTGGTTGCTTGCCAATTTGTTATGCAAAAGTTGACACCTAAGATGCACGGATACGAATATAGTTATGGAGATAAATATGAATATAAAAATATACTTATTTTAAAAAAAAATCGAACACGACACGATTCGTACATATTTTTAAAATAATTATTTTTATATATATTTATTTTCTATAAATATTGAATTGTACTGCGCTTTTATTTTTAATTCATCATATAAAATAACAATAATCTCTTTCACAACATTGATGAACACGTATAAAAGTAATTTAAAAAATTCAAAGAAAAAATAAAAAACCAGACACTATGTCCAAGGGGTGCAAGATTAAGTGAAAAACAAATATGTGCGAGTTTGAGGGTGGTAGCCCAACTTTGCTATACTCAAAAGAACTCAAACCGGCAAAAGGCATTCCGCGTTGCATGGAAGATTACAATTTTTGGTTACATATTCGGAATTTTACCAATTCGAACAAAGGTTCATCGGTGGATACTACTGTTAGACAAGCTTCGAGATCGACCGGGTCGCTAGAGGTCGTGACAGGTCGCAAGATAGACCAGGTCGCTGGAGGTCGTGAGAGCTCGCAAGATAAACCAGGTTGCTAGACAAGGTTGCTATAGGTCGCCAGGACAGATCGCTACAGGTCGATCGATGGATCAGACCGCTAGGGCTAAGTGTTGTAGGTCGTTAGGCCAGTTCTCTAGAAAAGATCGTTAACAGTCATTTATCCTCATGCGATTTTGGCTTGTTGTGACTATGCACCGCATGTGATACCTCGTACGAATAGGGGCAGCTGTCACTTGTAGTATGACAGCTGCAGGATATATTCTCTTTTATTCTTTTTCTAGATTATTTCTAGAGGTGCTATATATATATGTATGTAGCACAACATATGAGTATGTAATAAAAACGAAAATAATCAAATAACAAGATATGTTCTCAACTTTCTATTTTAGTCTTTTAACATAAATTCTATCAACTACAAACTTCACTCAAGTTTACCAATTCAAACACAAATTGTTCGCCATTTTTCATGCAAAAGATCATATTTTGAATACCAATATTCAGTGTTAACACACATTGTACACACAATTTTATTTGAATTTATGTAACTACATGCACTGGGTATATGTTTAGCTTGGCCCATTTAAATTGTAGTATTAGACTCATTTGGGACATAGGCCCACTTTGCTAATCTATCTCAGCATGTAAGAAGCCCAGTAGTCCAACACCTTATGAGCCAACCCAAACTAGAACCCAAACCTCCGAACGGGCCCATAAACCAAACCCTTTTCGACCCGTACACACTTACAGATAGCATTAACGATTAAACACAAGCACAGTGCAAATTAGTCAAGTAGTTTTTTGGATGGCCGCCTGAACCACGTACAATATTGGCCTTTAACCATTCAAACGCACTTGGGGACGAATATTCGACCCAAAAATGAGTCTGTTTTTTTTTCCTCCGACTTTTTATTTTTATGTATCCGAGTGTGAGATTTATGTGAATGAGTACGTAGTGTGAACATTTGTCTCAAATCTCAACCAGTGTGATCATGTATGATTTTTTTTATCTTAAATAATTAGTAAAAACTTGATAAGAAATATGTTAGGTAAAAGGGATTAGATCAGTTTTGTTCTTTACCGAGTCATTACAATACAACTTAATTAATCATTACCTAATATACCTGACTTGCATGTGCTCTGTTTATTGACTTGCATGGCTCTGTTAAAAAAAAAAAAAAAAACTTTCTGCTTACAACACTTGACTGTTATAAATTGGATGCATGCATCAGAAAACATCTTTCATCTTATCAAACATCATTTTACTCTCTGCTCATAACTTACCCTTGAAAATCTGTTTTTGCTGGTCTGTGCATGATATGGGGTTCTCAAGCCCCAGCCCAGCCAAGAATGCAACAGCACAAGATATACCTGAAAGCCTCGACTGGAGAGATGTGGGAGCAGTGACTCCGGTGAATTAGATTTAGGATTAATTGATGATCTGTAAACATGTTGATCAGGGGCTTGTTGGGCATTTGCCTCCGTTGCAGCGGTAGAAGCGCCAACCAGATTGTAACCGGCCAACCGACAGTGAGATTAGTTGGCCGGTTACAATCTGGTTGGCGCTTTCTACCGCTGCCACGGCGGCAAATGCCCAACAAGCCCCTGATCAACATTTTTTTACAGATCATCAATTAATCCTAAATCTAAATCAGCCATATTAATCGAAACGGAGGCATCAACAGTGAAGACAACTACCCCATATTACTCACTGGTCCAGATATAAATAAAACGGCCATGTTTGCTTCTTCTTCTGGGAGTGAGTGGATGTGAAAATGAATTAGCATTTGGGACGGTTTTATTTATAGTGATTAATGTCCATTTAATATGGATTTATCTCCTTTAACATTAACAGTTCATCAATTAAAATGGGCTAATGTAAGTCCAAAAGCTGAATATAAATTTCCAAATATTGATTAGGCTCAAGCTTTAAGTACTTTGGGAGTAACTACTGGTAAATATGATTGTTACTGTTATCCGCGCCGACAACATTACTGGACTCACATGTTATGTTTACTCAATGCACCAAACTAATATTTACTAACTGCACCAACATCTAATTAGCCAAATTGCCCTCCACCACATTTCACCTATTTACAAAAGGAAAGGAAAAAAAACAAAAAACAAATAAGGGTATATTGGGCAATTTATGGAATGGTATTTTAGTAACAAATATTATACGAGTGAATTTACCCTTAAACCTGCTAATCATAATGGCCCAAAATAACTAAAACATCATATCTTAAATTAATAAACCCAATTTCATAAAGCTAGTTCATTAGTGAAAGTTCATTAATTTTTAATTATTAATTATTTATTTTTAATATCAAATTAGTTAGGTTTTATTTAGGTTCATCAATTGTTACACGAGAGATAGTGTCTTACCATACACTGATGAACCTGTTCATCAATTATTATTAAATATTTATTACATTTTAATATCATTAGTTTATTTGATAGAATAGCGTCTTACTTTGTACACCGAATTCTATCTAATTATTTACCCTTAAACACGTTCTAACCACACATTTATAAAGGGAAATTACGTAAATATTACAATTATACGAATTTTGAATTTCTTCTCGGTAAATTACTTAACTACTTCTCTTTTTATTGTTAAGAGATGTATAGTTCCCTGTGTAAGTAGTATTTTCAATTATTTTCTTTATAAGGAACTATGAGCATGTGGCAATTACACGGGTTAAGTATAATGTATAATACAATCAATTTTCACAGAGTTTACTATGCATAGTAGTGTTATTTTAAATTATAATTTTAGAGATCACTAGTATTTATCACAAATTGTTTATCAATTTCATTTTTGTAATTCCTTGTAAGACTTAAATAGTTACAATAACTCCAAACAAGTATTTTTAATTGGATTTCTTTAAGAAAAATACATAAAATTGAAAAATAAAAATGGCACTTGTAAACGGTCGTTTTATATATCCCTGTAAATAATATTTTTAATCAATTTTTTTTTTTTTGGATTGACTTTCTCTATCTCTATTTTTCTTCCCCAACTTTTTACTTAAACAAACAAGGTGCATTGTTTTTTTCTAGATTTTCCTAAACAAATATCATGATCCATAATTGTTTTCTTATTACAATTCTTTACACATGACTAGTTTTTTCTAGATCTTCCTAAACAAATAAATATTGTCTCTATTATCTTTAAAAAACTCGGCTCTTTATGGATATATATTCTCTTCTCTTGCCTGCCCCAATGCATATATTACGAGACGACCCCTCCAACATTGAATCGGTCAAGTTGTCTATGGGCTCATCAAGGTGGGCTGGATGCTACAATTAAAATTAAATGGGCTAATCTAAGTCCAAAACTCTGAATGAAATTTGGCATTCTATTTAGAGTTTTAAAAACTTTATAAGACTTTAAAGGTTCAAAGGTTCATAGTCATACGCATCGTGAAATTCTAAATTCAAAACTTAAAATCTTAAAATTAAGAAAATAAACCTAAAATAAATAATTAAATCTTAAAATAGAAAATTAAACCCTTAAAACTCTAAATAATAAATTTATATCATATATCATCACATATAACTATCATATATCATCACATATAACTAACACATATCATCACATATAACTGATAGAATGATAAATTCTTGTCGGGATCCTAAAATGGAAAATTAAATAAAAAAATAAGCCTTAAAATAAAAAATTAAACTCTAAAAATGGAAAACTAAACCCTAAAATGGAGAATTAAATCATAAACTCTAAATTTTCGTCACATATCATCACGTATAATTGTCATATAGCATCACGTATAACTGAATGATAATAAATTGGCTAAAATGTAGAATTTGCCCATTAGCTTTTTACACTTGGCAAAAATAGTGCACCAAATACAGGAGTTGTAAATCTAGTCCACCATTTAATTCTTTGTCGCACATTTAGTCTAATTTTCACCCGAAATTAGAATTCTTGCCGGAAAATTGCATGTGATCATGACCCCAATTTTTGGACTAAATGTGCGACAAAACTTTAATTAGTGAACTAAATATGTCACTTCTTGGGTTTTGACTAGCAATCTTTCGGTCAAAATCTCTAAAATGGACTAAATGTACGACAAAAATTTAATTGGTGGACTAAATTTGCCACACCATGTATTTATGGACCATTTTTGCCAAATCCAACAAATTAATGGACAAATTCTATATTTTAGCCATAGAAATCTTTTAAAGGGTGCACCTAATAAGGTACACCTAAATGCACCTAATAAATTGCCGTATATTTGGTGTTTTTTATTTAAAAAAAATCAATTAACACTTTTAAGATCTTTTTAAGAATCTAAAAATCTCAAGTAAAAATTCATTAGGTATGGAAATTAAAAAATACTTTAACTTTATTAGATTTATGAGATTAATGATAACTTTTAAACCAAAATTATGAATAATAAATCCTTCTAAAAATCAAATCAAAATTGGTGAGATTCAAATGTTATTGAAAATTTTCCTCCTATTTTTAATGCTATTTTCTCATTTCTATTTGCAAATTTGATTATAATATGCAAATTCAATTAGGTTTTACTAAGTCTCTTTATCCTCCCGTCTAACTCAATTTGTTTATATTCAATCAAATTCTTGCGTGTTCCCACCATTTTTTCTTCATATATATTATATAACAAAACTTTCATATATATTATTATAACAAAACGTGAACATGCTTATATTATATAAACTAGTGTAATACCCACGTGAACACACGTGTGTATATAAAATATGTATACATATATTACAATATTGATCGTATCTAAAATACATAAATTTTAAGAAAAATAAATAATAATAATAATAATAATTAAAAATATATTATTTAATTTACACAACGCAAGATTTATTTATAAAATACATTATTAACTCGATTTACATATCTACCGTCTTTGTTATAATATAGTTTTTTTCAATTATTTTCTACTTTTACTATTGACATTGCAACATAAAACTGATCATTACTAAAAATTGATGGCACGGACGGACTGAAGTATTTATATGTTGTATAATAAAATATCTTTTTAATACTATACCAAAAAGTATTGCAAAAAGATAAATGTTTTATTGTGAAAAATAAAAACAAATAGAGAAAAATATAGATTTTTTTCTAAAACTATATTTTTTGAAAAAATTTAATAAAAAATAAAGATAAGGGTATGTATATATGATGAAATATATAACAAATTCTATTCAAAATAAAATTATATTTTCAAATAATAAAGAAAATTCAACATATTTCAAATAAGTTGAAAAAGAACAAATTGAAAACATAGAGTGTCTCCAAATGTATAATATCATATTAGAATACAATCTGAGACCTATTTGAATAATTCCAAAATTCTCAAATGTATCATGCATTTTCATCCTGTATATAATATCAACTAATCAAATAAATATATGACCTGATCGAGAATTTCTTAACACTCTAAGAAATTGTCTCCGCAATAGTACGAAGTCGATTGTAGAGTGGTAAGGTTTCCCGAGTCGTGTCTCTCGATGATAGATATAATCGACAATTGGTACATTTAATTAATCTCTTTTAATATTAATTACACTAATGTACACTAGGAAAGCATGAAGTCATTGATTTGAGTTTGAGTTTTTAATGCTAATACTTGAATTAAAATGAAAGTTTGAAAACACTAATTAAAACTTGCTTGAAAGTGATTAACTTTAATAAAACTCATTAAAACTAATTAAAAACCTTGAATAAATTAAAAACTACTAAACTAAATAAAACTTGTAAATGAAAGAGGAATTGGAGGGAAAATAAACGTTTTGAAACTAGAAGAAGTCAAAGTACATTAAATGTGAATAAGTCAAATTGATTAAAGAAGAAAGCTACTTATAACTTTCAAACACCAAATGTTTGTTATCTAAAAAGGGTAAAAAGTTTCAAGATGCTACAATGGAGTTTTGCAAAAAGGGAAACAACAAGCTAGAAAGTGAAAAGGAGGATTTAAAATGCAATGAACAACTTAAACTAAAAATTAGACAACCAACACCAAAGCAAAATCAACAACACAAACATAACACAACATAAAAGATAAAGATTACTACCAATCTTGCATTCAACACAAAAGCTTCAAGTTTACTACAATCTTCAAATAACAAAAGCCACAAATGAGGATATGTCACCTTCTCCCACACTTGCTTAGAACAATCAACTAAAACTAACAAACTAAACTATACTAAAGATTAAATCTAGGGTTTTAGAGCAATGGAATAGTAAAAGCTTGGAGGAGGTTGAACTAGTTCAAAAACAACCAAGGAAGAATAAAGTTTTGGTATATATATATATATATATATATATATATATATTATATATATATGGATGCAGGGGCAAAACCGCCCAAAAGGGTCAATAACTACAAAAATTCCCTGCATCGCAGTTGATCGATTGACACGCAGTCGATCGACTGGTAGTAGATCGACGAAAACCCTGTCGATCGACTGCTTCATCCTCCGGCAAAACTTACTGCTGAGCAGTCGATCGACTGAACTAGCAATCGATCGACTGGCATGGCTGCTCCCGGCTCG
>BMAC01000450.1:386479-424851 GCA_014905375.1 Phtheirospermum japonicum | reverse complement strand
TTCGAATACGATTTCACCACCCTCATCCAAACTTGGAGTAAAATCATAATAGACTTCGACATTCTTGTCGGAAAGTAGAAAGTTGTTAAAACACAAACCACAACATGAATAAACTCCATTTCACGATATGAAAATCCAACTTCTGAATCATGACTCTAAAAATCACGATCCAAAAGGTAGCCACGTGCAAGACGTTACTCGAGTTATTACACTTGTATTCTTAAACCATCTAAGTAACATATCACGAAGGTATTTTTCACAAGTAGTGATATCAACAATGCTTGGTTTATTCCCCTCCACGACCAGAAACTCCATCATGTCCATCAACTTCATGGATTTAACTATTTTTATTATGAAAGAAGTGAATTGAAAGCCATATACCATTGGAAAGCCTTATGAGTATAGTTTTTAACTAAAAACGGGTCTAAAAAATAATAATTATGAAGTGAGTTATTTCCATTTAACTGAAGTTTGGTAGTCTAGTGACTTCCTGTGAGAATTTGGAAGGTTGAGCAGTTTTTGGTGTATTTCCTATGAAATTACTCATTCAAGCACCTTGGTGGTTGATAAATAATTGATATTTAGTCAAAGTTCATCTTATCTATACTTACTAGAGTCACATTTTCATTAGACCTCAGGGAAAGTAATATCTCTTTTATTACCTTTGACTCATCTTGGAGGGTTATTCCAAACCTTGCCTATAAAAGACATTCTATTGTATTGTTTATAACAACCAATTTCAAAAATAAAAATATATTTTGAGCTTTTAAGCTTGTTTAGAAAATTTATCTTCTTGTATCTTGCTCTAAACTCTTGGTGAATTCCTAAGGTGATGAGTTTTGAATGGTACATTGTATTATTACCACCTACTTCTCTTGAACTTTTCAATGTCAAAAAGATATGTGTAATATTTGAGTACCTTTTTATTTGTGTAACAGTTTCTTTTTTTAATACTCATTAAGTTTAGCAACTTAATACCACTAGCAGAGGCGAATACAGAATTTTTTTTTGGTGGGGCACCGACATAATAATATTTTTATTTATTAAAATTATACTCAAAAAATTATCATATTAAATAACAATTATAAAATCTAATAAAGATTTAAGAAAAATATAATACTATTGTTCTCGCCGAGTTATCATATTTTAAAATCGACTTACAATTACATCACGCTAATAATAAAAAATAACTTTTTCTCTGGATATAGAAGTAAAATGATTATGAAATATATTTGATCTCTCATACTATTATATAATTTTATACCATTGGTATAATCAATCTAAAATTTACAAAATTTAATGATAAATAAGATCAACAACATCTAAACTCAAATCTCCATTAAATATCACCAAACAAAACCATTATACATCACTTATTCTAAAAAATTAAATATTATGGTTTAAAAATAAACAATAAAATTAGCTAATGTAGAAATTAATACATTTTTTTAAAATTTAAACTATGAGGAACAGTATTATTTTTTATAAATAATATATATATATATATATATATATATATATATATATATATAAAAGGTAAAAGACAAGAAAATTTGGGGGCTCACAGGCCCCCTAAGTACATCTGCCTCTGACCACTAGTCATATGGTGGAAAACTTTAACCAGTAAATTAAAAAACATAGCAATGACATGGAATAAATAAATAAATAAATAAATATATAATATATATATATATATATATATATATATATATATATTAAAAGTATCTTTAAAATCCGTTTTTGATTTAAATTTGTAAGAGAAAAAGTATTTAAAATATAAATTTAAAAAAAATTGCAATTTATTTTTGAATTGTTATATTATATATATATAGGATTGGGTTCAAATGAGAACCTAGGGACTAATCCTGGCCTTAGATCTAATATTGCACAGTGCAATTATATGTCCAGGTTCATTGTGCTTTTTACACAGTACTGTAGTGCTAAAATCAGTCCAGTTTTTTTAATTTAATTATATATATATATATATATATATATATATATATATATATATATATATATATATATATATATATATTACGTTTTAAAATATGCAATATGTATCTTAAATTGTAGATCTTGAGAATGTGATTAATTTGATATATATTTCATTCAAAACGAATAAAATTTGAAAAAGTTATGGTTTGTTGAAGATTTGAGTTTCATTTCAAATTTTTGAATTTGCAGTTTAATGCTGACATGTCATGATCTCAACCATCAAGATTATCCAATCTAATGGTTAAGATGAGTCCCTAGGTTCACATATAATGACGGGTTCTCATTTGAACCCAACCCTATATATATATATATATATATATATATATATATATAATTAAAAAATCAATTTATTTTATAAAATATTAAATTATTTTAAATATGAAAAAATAGTATTGAAAATATAAAATTAAGAAATGGAAATACTTTGAAAATTCTGAGATTGTTATAAATGTGGGAAAAAAAGTACTTAATATACAGAATAAAAATAATATATGGAAGAATGTTTCTCAATACCTGAAATTGTTTAGAATATTTAAAAATGGTTTGGCAAAAATGAATGTTATTTTGAAAATATTGAAAATCGTGAATATTAATTTTCTTAAAATCCAAATAAAATGATTTTTTAGAATGGAATTTTATTTTTTCATACATAAATATTGAATAACTAAAAAGGTATTTTTAGTATAAAAACTAAAAAAGAGATGTGTATATAATTAACAAAAGTATGATAATTCAGATAAAAATCTGAATGTTCGTAAAAAAATTAATTGAAGATTCCAAGTCATCTGAGAATTATTATAATTTTGTAGTCATTAGATAAAATAAAAAAAATTCATAACCACTTAGTTAAATTTTCAAAATTTTATATAGTTTCTTAATTCAATCTTTCAGTTTTCCAAAAAACAATTATGTTTTCATAAATATTCTTTAAGGTGGATGTACTTTAAAATAACTCAGATTTTATAAGATATTTTTGACATTTTTTATAATTTTCTATTTTATAAAATATTTTTTCACTTTTTTTTTAATTTTATATTAATGCATTGCATGTTTAAGATAATTCCATATTTATTCAACATTTATAAATTTAATAATTAGTTTTTACATATTTAAAATAATTTCAGATTTTAAAGTAATCATTTTTATATATATAAACGATTTTTCCATATCCCCAATTACTTGTTACATATATACTATACTAGAAAATGACCCGCGCTTCGCTGCGGGCGTTAGAAAAAATGCGATCTTCACGAAAATGTTGCGATAATATTAATTGAATAATAGCTATAGTAGAACCTAAACATCTGTAGGCTATGATGAAGGATAATAATTCCATGGGCGTTATCGAACCATCTCAAAGACAATACAGTAGGTAGTATATTTATATAATATTTTACAAAATAGATTGATCGCATCGTGGATCGTTGGAAAACAAAAACATGTACAATATTGTAGAATGCCCAAGATATTAAGAGAACCAAAACATTTGTAGGCTATGAAGAAGGATAATAATTCCATGGGCATTATCGAACCATCTCAAAGACAATACAATATTTAGTATATTTACATAGTATTTTCCAGAATAGATTGCCCTCACCGTGGATCGTTGGAAGTCAAAAATATGGACAATATTGTAGAATGCCCAAGATACTAAGAGTACATTAATGTCAAAGGTGAGAGTAATCGCATTGTCTTTAATCACGGAGTATCTCCTTGCAACACTTCATTGCAAAATATGTAAACCCCCAAAAAATTATTTTCTAGATGATATGCAAGAAGAGGAAATTAATCTACGTTATATTGAATTGTTCACCTGGTCTTCTTTTTTATTTTCTTTGCAGGCGATTCTTCAGGAAAAAGATCTGTTGGGATTGCATAAGATGTTGTAGAGAGTGATTGAGTATTGCATCATCTCCAGGCTTCACTTTCGCATATCGAGCTAATTTCATCCTTTCCCTTAGCTGTGTTGTCTTCGGCTGGAGTTGTCTATTTCAATAAGAAGGAAAGAACTTTGTATTTTAAAAGGAGCTGATCACATGGCTAGTCGGTTAAACCCACGGTGAAAATATACTCTTCGTTGATAATTGCCTTTAATTCCTCAGGCAGCTGATCAATTTGCACTTCTTTCGAAATCACTGAACTTGTAAGCTGGTATCCAGACAGTTTCTCCGCAATTGCACCAAATATAACTGCCTCTACTTTTCCAATTTCGTCTTCAAGAGTCAAATCTAATCGCACATTGTTCATGGTATAATGTAATTGATGATAAGAATTATGTGAGTAAAAAATCTGATGTGGGCTATGAGATACATTTTTTCCTGATAAATAATTTTCAATATGAAATGAGTTGTAGATATATATATCTATATATCAACTGGACACAACATGCAAGCAGAAAGAGTAAGATACTGAAGTGTAAGTAATCTGCTGGTCAAATTCGAACTAAAAAAAAAAAAAAAGGAAGTACTATAGTATGGAGTTCTATCTCTTGTTTGTAGCAGAGGTGTTCGAACTATGATACATGAACAGTGTAAGTAACGTTAGAATTGAAAAGCAATTTTATCATTGTGAAGAACATTGAGGTCGAAAACACTCATCGTTTTTGTGTATGTAGACATGAATGCCTTCAATTTTACTTGCTAAGTGGAAATTTATGCGATGCATAATCAAACAATAGTAACAACAAATGTAAGTAATTTATTTATGGAACTTACATCAGCTTCGCCATTGTCAAACCATACCGAGCACTGACAAAACTGTCTTTTCCATCATCCACTCTAAAGGTGCACATCGGACATGATTTGTAATACCATCCTCTTCACATATTGATGTTGATGATTTTTGCATGGATTCTGAATTTCTGGCCATGCACATACATAGATCACTAACAAAATTGCGAAGCAAATTTATCTTTTTTTTTTTATTATAGTTACATATATATATTTATGTATGTTACATACTCAGTTACAGATGTTATTAATTGCACATTCGTGTAATAATATAAGAAACCCTAAAAAAATGAAAGAGTGAGGGTGTGCATGTCCGGCTAATATTTTATGAGAAGAAAAAAAAAATGAAATTCATAATAATAGTGAAAGCGAATCAACTTTGTTCTAATTGAATGACAATGCTCGACGCATTCCATGTTTTATATCCAGTCATCGAATGATGACAACCCAAACCAATTTTCTTTTCTTGCATTAATGCAAGAAACTCTATTTATATTATGAGCTAAGAAGCTAAAGTTGTTGAACTACTATTTTCATATCCCACAATGTTTCACTAAAACATATAGGTAAAACTTTATTTTCATCTACACAATCATTTCTTAATTTTGATGCGAACACAAAATGTTTTCCATGAAATTGAAACTCGAAGACATGCAGTTAAACACTAACGAAGTATTCACAATCGGTGGTAGTATGTCGTGATTAATTCACAGACACAATCAATAATTTGGCTGGAAACTTTATTCCTTTATGTCATTTAATTGCACTCATTTTTATCATCAAGTTTAAATGAAACTCTATGATAGTCCTGGGCAATGACAAAAACAAAAAATACTCCATGTTTATAAGATTATGACTTATACATAGTAATGTATCTAAATGAAATCAAGCAAGTAAACTGATACCTTGACTTCCTTTGGATTCAAGTAATGTAAGCCCTCGATTTTCATATCTTGTGCTTCAAAATATTCCACAACAATTCCTTGGTTCGACATCAACTTAATTGTGAATGTTTCCTTCTGAAATCTGAATATATATATATATATATGTGTGTGTGTGTGTGTGTGTGTGTGTGTGTGTGTGCGCGCGCGCGGGCGGGCGCGTGTGTTTAGTCTATATATGTATGCATACATATGATGAAAAGGCTGCAATGCTCATTATCGTCTCTATAATTGATTACATTTCTTTGAGTTTGACAGTTTCTGAACCATCAATGTTGATGTAAAATTTGCTGGCCGAAGAGGTGGAAAGGTATCTCTCTCCTGTAAAAAAATACCTACTGTCAAGATCATGATAATTAACAATTATGAGACTAATTTTTTTTTTTTTTTACCCATGTAAGATTTGATTGCTGGTCCTACTATAACAATTATAGGCTTGTTTGGCTGTTGCAACAGATTCTCTATATCCAACTGGTGGAAGAAGTTTTGCCATGTCAAAATTTTCAGACTGTCCCCACTTCAAAGAGTATCGGTGCAGAGGTAATAAATGTAAATGAACTGAAGAATGCATCGAAAGTCTGTTATAATTATCACTCTCTCTCTCGTTCTCTCTCTATCTTTCTTTGTCTATATCTCCTTCTTTGCTCTATATATACATACATATACATATATATATATACACACACACACACATATATATATATGTGTGTGTGTGTGTGTCTTTATATACACATCTATGCACGTAATCAAATAAAAGAAGAAACAATTTAAGGTTTCATGTGATTTTGCTTAGAGTATCTTGAATGTTCGTGTACTTTATTTATTTGAATCGGATATAAATAAGAAATAATAATAAATTGTTTTCTTCATTTGAAACAGAAATAATGCTTCAAAATCATTAGTAAAGAAAAAAGATTTTAAATTTGTCTGATGGCAATTTTAGTTATCATTCATGTATATGACTCAAGGAAGGAAATTTAACCTAAGAAAACTTACAAAGTTGTGAAAATGCAAATAATTCGTAGGGCAGGCTTTTTTTACCCTTAAAGAAAGTAATGTAGCTAAAAGACAATATGAGAATTTTATGCCACACTATTGGCAAAGAAATCAGGCAAGTATGTAAGCAGAATGTTCATTTGTTAACAGTTGTTTGCACAACATTCGCAATTTAAAAGAAGAAAATTAAAACAAATAAAGTAAGAAAAAGGGAGCAGATGGCAATGAAGACATTATTTATTAATAACTCTATAATTTTTATAGCCAAAAATGAACTGACACATAGCTCAATATAACACATACCTATATTATGATGCAATGAGATTTTATGTCATATACTTACGTCAATGTGATTGCATACAAATTCATTGAATACATTATATCTCAATCAACATGTTGAATATCATTGTTAATTTGTGTTAAGAATAATTTACTTGAGAAGTTTAATAAAAACATCCCGCTTGTTTGCAGTCAAATTTTGATCTGATGATTGACCAATAACAGTTGTGGTGGCCTATTTTGGTGATATTTGGACACGACTAATTGAGGTGACCGATGTTAATAATCCTATAACATCTGCAAAAGTTGAGGGGTATTATTTTATCTGTTAAAAAAAAAGCAGATGAAGAACATATCTGTGAATAATTTATTAGTTAAACCTGTCATAAAGTATTCGCGATCTGTTATACGGTTGATGTCTTCCATTGTTGCGAAATGAAAGAAGATATCTTTGATGAAAGCCCGACAGTGTTAAATGGCAACCACATAATCCATCAGTATATGTACATCAATTCTATATACTAACACAAAATCCAAAGAAAAAATAAAAGCGCAAATGATAGCAATAAAGGCAGAAACATTGACCGAAAGCATCATATTTTTTAGCAGAGAAAAAAAATCTAGCCCAAACCTATAAAAATAAAATTGATAAGAAACGAATAGAGTACAGACGTGAAGACATGTGTAAGAAATGAAATCAAAACACAGCGCAAAGCGATCCCAACTTTCAGCACACATTGCTTCATATAATAATAACATGTATCATTTTTTAAGAAATGCAATACTATTATTGATTTCGTTTGGGATAACAAACACGTCGGGATTAATGTGCTCCTTTGTAAGGTATGTGCTTAATTATCAAAAAAATAAATTGGGAAAAGAGAGAAATATGATAGACTAAGGAGAAGCATGTGCATAGAGATGGGTGGAAAGGAAAGTTGTTTCCAAAATTATGAACGAGTCTCTGCACAACCCCAAAATTTTACTCCCTCCGTCCCAAAATGGTCTTGCGGTTGATTTCAGACAGATTAAGAAATGAGTAGTTTATATAGTTAAGTCATTAATTTAGTTAGTATTTTTCAATTATACCCTTATTGAATTTATTAATATCAATTAATAATTATAAAAATCAGTATTGGAATTAGTATATTTGTTATTGGAATAGTAAGATTTTGCATTGTAATCATTAATTCTCAACTTACGAGGTAGAAAACTAGTATTTCAAGAATATTAATTAAGGGTATGAGTGGAAATTAAGAATTAATGATATGTTAAAAATGGTAACTGGACTATCTTTGTGGGACGGACAAAATGGAATACTGGACTATCTTTGTGGGATGGAGGGAGTAATTGTTTTGCTGAAAAAGGTGAATTGTGACTTTCCACTTTCCCTCATTGGTCTATTTATTTGTATTAGCCTTAGATTTTTAGGACACTACTTACTACTATACGGTACCTCTATATTGGGGCAACAAAACATTTGCATGTAACTTGTCCTGTTACCCCTCGTGACTCAATTTGACACAGTAGTATTAATTGACCAGTTATTTATTCTCTTTATTATAATGTCCTGACCATAAAAAAAAACAAATTAATTTTAGTTTGGTTACAGGCAGTTCTAATGGGTAGAGCCAAAGACTTAAAAGAGTTCCAGATAAATGCATATGGTTTTATCTATCCCTTGTTGCCTGGAATTTCTAATGCTCAGGTTCAATATTATGTTAGTAATTTTCATTCATTAAGTATGTTGAGAAATTTATTCTTGGCAATAATTCCTATTTTGTTTATTTGCCTTTCTTGGGCACAAAATAAGTTAGAAAACTAGATTTAGGAATATATTGTGTCTCTTAGTTTATGTTTAAGACTTTATTAGTTTTCTAGATTGTGTTTAGACTTTGTTTTTATTTGTTTACCTACTTTAGGATTATAAGATTGTCTACTTAAGACAATAGAATCCTAAAGCTACTTACGATTTTTACACACGGGTTTTTGAGAAGAGGAGATCGACGCAAAGCAAGACACACGAGCAAGAGGAGAACACGAAAACTACTTGGAGCCATTGATCGAGATCGGAAAGTTATTCGGAGTTGCGTGACCAACGGAGAAGAGCTTGTTCAACCTAGGCGACGAGTATTTAGTATCATGTGTTTTGATACCTTAGTTTTCATATATTACTTAATATTTTTGTATTGATCGAAAAACAAGAAAGTAATATAGTTTTCGGGTTTGTACACCCAAGTTCACAAGTACTTTTACTTGTGAACTGAATTTGTTTAAACCGTGTTTTTAAATTTATTTTCCGCTGCATATTATTATTTTACTATGGTCGATGTTGTCAACCAGTGTTGTTAGACTTTGTTAACAACATCGTAAATTTGAGACTTATTTTTAAAAACCATAGACCTTCAAATTTTACAATTGGCATGTAGAGCGGGTTACTTAACCTTTTAAGTACTGATCCTTATTTTTAGGTGCTATGGATGCTCAAGGCAACCCAAGGCCACCGATCCTCAATGGGGAGAATTATTTTCTCTGTAAATAAAGGATGCGTTGGCACTTAAAGAGTATTGATGAACGTGCATGGAGAACCGTCCTCGTTGGATGGGAAAAGCCACGTGTCACTGATGGAGAAGGCGACACTATCCCAAAAAAGGAAGAAGACTGGACTGCTGACGAAATGAATGATGCGAATTGGAATTCCAAATGTATCAACACCTTGTGCAGTTATGTTGATGCAAGCTATTACAGAGTAATCAAGAATTGCGATTCAGCAAAAGATGCTTAGAATGCACTCCAAAGGGTGTGTGAAGGAACTGCTCAAACACAAAGACTAGGCTACATATGTCCACACCAAAATTCACTGGACGTGTTCTTCCCAGATCTCAGTCCACTTCCTCAATTCAAACGTATCCAACCCCACGAGACCACTCAGTTTCTGTTTTGGTTCGTACAGGTTACAGTTATGGTTCTAACCGGCAGTCAGCCTTTTATTTTTTACCATTTTAATTTGATCTCGAACGTTATTTTCATTTTTTTTGGCGGAAACCGAAAATCGCTAATTAACAGTTTAAGGTTAGCCTAAACCAAAATCGAACTGCCCAAAACTAGTTCATAGTTCGATTTGTAACCACGAATCGTGTACCGTTGACCATAAATCAAAATCAGGAGCTCGTCTGTTAACCGAAAACATTTGTGCACCTCTACCTATGATGTATCAGTTTCACTTTCCTATAACCAAATAACATATAGTTTAATTTATTAAATCACAATGTGTAATCGCAAAATGCTATTTATTTAAACAAAAATATATAAAATCTTGTGATAGAAACTCTTCTCTTTTTTTTTTTCTTTTTTTTTTGTTATTTTTATCAAATTTCACCATTCACAATGAGTTTAATAAATTGGTTGGTTAAAAAATGGAGCAATTGTCAAATAATACATAGAGAAAATATTTTTGTCAAATACTTAAATCAATTGTACAAAATGTCAAATATTTCAACTCTAAATATACAATTACAAGGTTTACTCCTATTAAAATAATAATATTAATATAAATAATATAATAACAATATCAATAACCAACATCACCACAACTACCTCATTCTACCCCCATCGGCCACTCCTGCCAGCCTGCCCGCCACTGCCTAATCGCCGGCGCTGTAAGAAATATTTTACGGCGATTTTTTTTTTTGCCCAAAAAATATAAAGTAAGAATTTCTTACTTTTTCGTACATAAAGTATTAAATTTTAATTACAAAGTAGGGTTTTTTCTTACTTTTTTGAACATTAAGAATTTGTCTTACTTTTTAAGAAATAAAGTAAGAGATTTCACTATAAAATAAGAGTTTTTCTTACTATTTCGAATATAAAATAATTAATCTTCTTGTTTTATAGGATATAAAGTAAGAAATCTTATTACTTTTTTGAACATAAAGTTAAAAATTTTCATTATAAAGTAATAAATTATATAATTGTTGTATTGAATAAAAATACATAACAATAATTTACTATCAATTAAGATTTTTTTTTTTGGCAAAAAAAAAGAAGAAGTTGTGTTTAATTAGTAAGAAATATATAACGACATTTGCACACCAAGTTTGCAATCAAATAAATAGTTTTTGTAATCAAGTAGGGATTTTTTGGACATTGAGTAAGAATTTTGTGAACATATAATAAAAAATATTTTCCGGTGATCGAAAATATTTTTTGACATTAGTAAAAAAAATACGGTGACCGAATTTTTTTGTGGATATTAAGAAATTTTCGGACATCTAATAAAAAATTTAGACATATAGTAAGAAATTCGTACATATCGTAAAAATTTTTTTGATAAAAATATTATTTTGGATAAAAAAAAATGCCGGAAAAATAATTTTCGCCGATCGGTGGCGACGGCAGTAAGGCATGTGTCAACCAGTGTTCTAAAAATCGCTAGGCGGCAGACCATCGCCTATCGCCTAGGACGCCTAGGCGGGGCCTAGAATTTAAGAATAAATACCCTAATTTACAACATTACATCCAACTATTTAATAGTTCAACATGCTACATGCTACACAATAAAATTTATGACAATTCAAAACTAAAAGTAATAATCACAAGTTCAATTCACAAGTTTAAAGCTATTGTTCGATTTAAAGTTCAAAACAATATATATCCATAAATTCATTAGTCAAATAAAAACACCATAACATATATTAAAAAAATTAAAATAATCAAAAAATAGGCCCAAAAACGATGTCGTTTCACGCCATAAATTTTTTTTAAAAAATTGGCCTAGCGCCTAGGCTCCGACTTGGGCGTCGAGGGCGCCTAGGCGGCGCCTGGGGCGCCCGACGATTTCTTTGGCCGATTTTTGAAAATCGTAGGCGGATTGGTGGCGCCTAGCGCCTAGGCAGTGCCTAGGCGGGCTCCTAGGACGATTTTTAGAACAGAGGTGTCAACCACCATACTGCCCAATATATTATTATATTTTTATATTAAAAATATTGTGAAATTATTCATACTATAATTAGCACTTAGACATTTTTTTTAATATAAGACTAATTGAAAAGGGCACTTCCATTCGGAGGACAGTCAGTCCCCTGAAAATCTACCAAGAAAATATAATAAAATAAATCGGAATATTCTGAAATCTGATATACTTATTCATAACTATTGCTGTTTTCTCAAGATCAAAGAGATTTCAACGTTAGCCATCCTCTCACCCCAATTTCAATTTGTGCCCTAATTTTTTTTACTTGGTTATACATTATGAATTGATTTCTTCAGGAATTATCAGTATTGAAGAGCGGCCTTCCCAAATTCATTCTGAGTTCTTAACAACAATTTTACCGTTTTTGGCGATTTTAATTCTCTCTGAGAAAGCTATCATTAATATTTTTCCATGGATCAAGGAAACAGAGAACTGATTCTTCAATTTGCGCCACTTCAAAGCTCAGTGGACGAGGGTTTTTGGCATAGGCTATCATCACTGAAGCTCAACAAGCTGGGGATTGATGAGTCTCCTATTCCTGTCACGGGTATGCATAATCTTCAAGCTCGTTTTAATTTGAGTTTTAATTTGCAGGTTTTATTTCAATTGGTTTTGGCAGTTATTATTAGAATGATTAAAATTCAGAATATGTTCTTCTTCTTTGAGTTTATGTATTTCTAATAATGACTTAAAGAGTTTAGGTAGAATCGTGGAGAATTTACTGTTTATTGGAGATACTATAAATGCAGGGTGGTAACCTTTATCAGATCATTAATTGATTTTCAGAAAATTAAACCATATGTTTTTTCATGGCAGGTTTCTATGCACCTTGCTCACATCATCAAGTATCAAATCATTTAACCCTTCTTTCTGAATCTTTACCTCCCGAATCTAGTGAACAACTACTTACGTCACCCGTAATTCGTGGGAACAGGAATAGATGCCCTGTCCCCGGAATTCTTTACAATACAAACACATTAGAGGGTTTTCAGGCTCTCGACAAACAGAGCCTACTCAAGGCCGAAGCAAACAAGGTATTTGTTATTTTTTTAATTTATTATTATTATTTTTTTTTAATATGGGTAATTCTCATATGGCATTTTTGTGAATTATTATCAGATCTGGGAGGATATTCTTTCGGGCAAAGTTGAGAACGACGTCAGTCTACTTTTAAGATTCCTGGTCATTTCATTTGCCGACTTGAAGAAATGGAGCTTTCACTACTGGTTTGCTTTTCCCGCTTTGACTCTTGACCCTCCAGCCACTGTGGTCGATCTGAAGCCGGCTGCTCAGTGGTTTAGCTCACAAGAGGTGCTCATATTATATATACTCCCTTTTTTTAGGATTAAATGATGTTTTAGCTTGTTTATTAATTTTTTCTAATTAATTTCCGTTTTAGATATGTTTCACTTTTTTCCCCATTTCGATACCTTTCAATTTTCCTTCATTCTTAATTAACGTAAGTTAAGGGGTTGGGGGATTTACCTAAAGTGTATATTAGTCAGGTCATTTCATTCTTAATTCTACTGTTTGAGTTTGAAATGTCTTTATTATTTTTTGATGGTCTTACGACAGCTCTTGGCGATGTTAATTAAATTTAAAGATATTGTTTTTTCCTATAGGTAGAATCGGTAACAACTGCTTGTAATGATTGGCGTAACACATGCTCAACGACAGGTAAAAAAGATTTTATGAATGTTTGTGGCTCATTTTTTTCCCATAGTTACGTTCATGTCCTTAAAAAAAAAAAAACTTCCTACAGATGTTCCATTCTTCCTCGTATCTATTTCTCCAACTTCATCTGCGACTATTAAGCATCTGTCCGAGTTTGAAGCCTGCCAAAGGGATAACAGTCCTAAGGTCCTTTTTGGATTTTACGATCCATGTCATCTTCCAAATAATCCCGGTTGGCCTCTTCGAAACTACCTGTGGTATATTTTCCGAAAATGGGGTCTTCAGAAGGTTCGGTTTTTTTGCTATCGTGAGAATCGTGGTTTTGCTGACCTGGAATTATCATTGGTGGGTGAAGCTTCAATTTCGAATTCACAAGGTATGTTTACCAGAATATATTAGAAATTGTCTCAGAACTCACCTTTTCTTGTTTCGGCATGCATTTTTCATACAAGCATATATATATATGCAGAACTAAAAAATCACCAGAATATGCCGAACGCTGTTGGTTGGGAACTTAATAACAGGGGGAAGAAGGGGTCGAGGTGTATCAGTCTTGCCAAGACAATGGATCCAACTAGGTTAGCGATCGAAGCTGCGGATTTGAACTTAAAGCTGATGAGATGGCGCCAACTGCCTTCGTTAAACCTCAATATCTTGTCATCGACGAGATGCCTTCTTCTTGGAGCAGGCACACTTGGATGCCAGGTCGCGCGAATGCTCATGGTACGTATTTGAGAAACCTAGATAAATGTTTAATACTTGTTCTTCTGGCCCTGTTAAATTTAGGGGAAATTGGGAAATAGTCCTTGGTGAGAAAATTATTAGACTCAAAGATAGACTTAGATTTAATTTCACACATAACCCTATTCCTAATTAATTGTTCACTCCTTTTCTTTTCGGTTTCTGTAAAAGTTAATCTAGGTAAATGGAGTAATGTGGTCCTAAAATAATTGAATAGGGGTATACTCGGAAATGAAAGATTAATTACATAATGTAGTAACAGGCCTCTCTCTTTGGGACACCCGAAGTAGTAATGTGGCCTATTTTTGTGGGAAGGAGGGAGTAAATCTACCACTTAATCCTCGCCTGATTATACTCAATTCCCATCTGGTTATTTAATCCTCACCTGATTATGCAAGAGTAGTTTTGAATTTTATCTTTAATTTGGACTAAATGATAACGAGGGGAAAAAAAGATGGACAAAATTTGTCCTATAAAATATTAAATTTCTCCCCAAAACCCCATTAAATTATTATTAAGTATTATTTTAATTTTAATTTTTGCAGGCGTGGGGTGTACGAAAGATTACACTTCTTGATAGTGGCAAAGTGTCCATGTCTAATCCATTGAGGCAGTCGCTTTATACGTTGGACGATTGCCTGAACGGTGGTGAACTTAAGGCTGTGGCTGCAGTTAAAAGTCTCAGTAGAATCTTTCCAGCAGTAGTGAGTGATTAATTTTTAATTTCCTAGATAATTTTCATTAAATTGATATTTTCATAACTTCATGTAATAAAATGTCTTTTTTTTTCTTTTTTTTTTTTTTAAACTCGTTCAATCCTAGGAAGCCGAATCTGTTGTAATGGCTATCCCGATGCCGGGCCACCCCGTGACTAGCCAAGAACAGAATAGCGTGCTTGATGACTGCAAACACTTGCGTGATCTGATCGATTCTCATGATGTCATTTTTTTGTTAACCGATACACGTGAAAGTAGATGGCTTCCAACTCTTTTTTGCGCCAGTTCCAACAAGGTTAATAAATGCCCTTTCATTTTTCCCATTCAAAACTGATTTTATCTGTTCATTTAGTAATTTATTAAGTTTTTTTTTTTTTTTTTGAACTTTCATTGTAGATTACCATTACTGCTGCTCTAGGGTTTGATAGCTTTCTAGTTATGCGCCACGGAGCAGGTCCACTGAGCCCGTCTCGTGAAATAAAAGCCAGAGCTCCGAATGAATTATCTGCTGAAATTGGAAATGTCTCTCTCACGGATAATGTTAGGGGTCAGAGATTGGGTTGTTACTTTTGCAACGATGTTGTCGCTCCAGTCGATGTGAGTATTTTGAAAAGATATTGGTCTCTGATATTATTTGTGCGATTTTCTTTTTAATGAAAATATTAATTGTTCTGAATTTTTTCACAGTCGACCAGTAACCGTACGTTAGACCAGCAATGCACCGTTACACGTCCGGGGCTTGCTCCAATTGCATCAGCTCTTGCAGTCGAGCTTCTTGTTGGGATTTTGCATCATCCTTCTGGGTATGTCCATTTTGTTCGTTTCGATACTATTATTATTATTATTGTTGTTGTTGTTGTTGTTGTTGTTGTTGTTGTTGTGGTTGTGGTTGTTGATTTCTATGCGACTTCTGCAGGATATTGGCCAAAGCTGAATTTGCTAGCTCACATGATTCTGGTGATGAGCAACCTCTTGGTATTTTACCCCATCAAGTTCGAGGCTCAATCTCTCAGTTTTCTCAGATGATCCTTGTGGGCCAGGCCTCAGCGAGTTGCACAGCTTGTAGCTCCATTGTAAGATGCTTGACCCTAACTTTGGAGTCTTTTTGCCTAAGGAAGAACTCTAAAAAGAAGTGCTTTTAAGCTTTTAGCGGGAAAAAAGCATTTTTTAAGTGTTTTGCAAACACCAACTTTTGCTTCATCTTCAGCTTTATTACGGGAAAGTGCTTCTGTAATCTTTTCAAAATAAAAATTATTTGTTATTTTGCATTCGTTTTTCCACTAATAGTAACTTATAGATAATTTTGTAAATATATTCAAAAACCCATTTTAAATACTTTTTTCCCCAAAACACTCCCAACTTTTTTTTTAAAGCTTTTATTCACATATACTTCTTACTTGTGCTTCTCAACTACTTGTTCAGGTGGTCTCGGAATATCGGAAGAGGGGTTTGGATTTCATAGTTGAAGCCAT
The DNA here is from genome assembly GCA_014905375.1 of Phtheirospermum japonicum. Classification (NCBI taxonomy): domain Eukaryota; kingdom Viridiplantae; phylum Streptophyta; class Magnoliopsida; order Lamiales; family Orobanchaceae; genus Phtheirospermum; species Phtheirospermum japonicum. The sequence continues at coordinate 408,336 of BMAC01000450.1, read as the reverse complement.
TAACCATCCTACCTATCTGGAGGATCTAACGGGGTTAACTGAACTGATGAAATCTGCAGGCTCTTATGAACTGGACTGGGATAATGACAGTGGTGATGAGGATGATGATGAGTTTGTCGATATTTAACATAATTTCTAGTTGGATAGAACATTCATTCATTGTTGTTTCTTTGATTTTGTACATAAACCAATGAAAACTAATGGAAGTTTGGAAACTTTTGACTCACTTACCAAATTGTTGCTATCAAAGTGAAAGCCGCAATATTTTTAGAGCATCTCCAATGCAACAATGTTGAAAGTGAAAAAATTGATATATGGAATAAAAATAATTATGTCGCACATTAAATACTTGACTTGTCAAGAGCAATGTTAAATTCTAGACATTACTCTTGACAATGTCTATAATTAATTTTAAAGATAACATCCAATCATGTTATTTCTCTCTCTTTATTTTTTCTAAAAATAAATAAAATAAATTATCGCATATATAACATTAACATTGATGCATTGAGGATTTTTTTTATAAAATGTCAATGTCATTTGCCACATATGTTCACTTAACACTATTGCATTGGAAATGCTCTTACACTTTAGGTAATAACAGACTTAAAAAAAATGTACATGATATTTAGTCAAACTGATTATCTTTCGAAATTACCAATACTTGGTATTTTGATTCTGTTTTACTATTGGACCAGGGAATTTAAAATATGGATTTTATATAATATAAACTTGTCTGTGGACAACAAAGCACCAGTGGTCTAGTGGTAGAATAGTACCCTGCCACGGTACAGACCCGGGTTCGATTCCCGGCTGGTGCAAAGTTCCTAGGTTTTTGGACATTTTTGCTTCCTAACACATTAAATTTTTTGCTTCTTTCCACAATTAAAGTCAAAAAATTAGGCAGACCATCAATTTCTGGCCTTTACCACTATCAAAGTACCAAACAACCCACCTTCGGAATTCAAATGCAGACTCTCTTTTCCCAATAACAAATCCTTGTATAAGTTTCCAAATATGACTGACTCTTTATTAAAGTGCATTTTCTTTTCGGTACAAGAAGACTCATAAGTCACCTCGACGACCAAAAAGGCAATTGATTTTAAATGACACAAGCCAAATAGACTCCGTAGTTGCAATAGGAAATGAAAAGGTGACCATTCACAAATTGTAGGTTGATGAGAGTATGATACTTCCTACCAATGTTGCAAAATCGTTAATGGGAAATACTATTAATTCTTTTTCTGTTTTTCTTATTTAGCCAAAAATTCCCATCTTTTTGACATATAGGAAGCTCATACTCAGCTTTTGGTTGATGTGATTTATCATTTATCCACGTATTTAGATAAAATCTCATATTTTTACAATATTGCCTCCCACTATTATTACCATGGTACAATATTCCAAATTTCATTTTGTTTTTTTGCTACTATCCTATTGTTGCTGGTGGACATCATCTCTCCTTTTTTTGCTGACTTAGTGGCATGTTCATAAACCACAATTAAATAAATATTTGAGAAAATATTTTTATTGCCTCTCAAATTCTACTCAAAGTTCACGTTTTGTTTTTAAATCTTTTCTTTTTTTATACATTTTATTTTTTGAACCGTGCGTTTTTTATATTTCACCATCTTCAGTCATTCGGAAATTATTATCGAAATTATTTTCGGCCAAATCTTTCGCTCAATTAAAGAGTTAAATTGTTTTGTTTTTTCCATATGGCTCTTCTTCACAGTTAGCTGAAAATTTTAGGATTAAGGGAAGATTTTGTCTTTTAATTGTACGAAAATTTTTGTTGGAAATAATTTTCGCCGAAAAATGTTTAAGGAGATATAATGTAAAAAATGTAAAATTCAGAAAGCGTACGAAAAAAAGTTAGATGGCAAGTTTCAAATTGAGTGGAATTTAAAAGGGAAAAAAAACTTCTCTCTAAATAATTTGAACAATATAAAAGAAAAAGGATAAGAAGAAAACATAAAATAGAGACAAAAATCTATGAATTATCCCGTGCTTGACTAGCCAAGTCCAATGAGTCTACTTTGATTCAATCCCTCCAGATTCTTTAACCAGAAAGAATTCGGTGAAAGATGGTAGAAATTATGATTTTTTTATTAACCAAAGACTCTCTCCCTTTATATAAGGTATCAATTATATATTTGCATAATATATAAAAATAAAAAATAATTAAATTATTTTTCATTAGTTACTTATTAACGAATGTTGGGGATATTGGATTTGGTAAAGTTATTTTTAGTAGATTTGACCAAATGTTCCAAATGTAGACGTGTCGTTAATTTTGTAAATGAACGTCAAATTGTTAATCTACGTTTCGAGTAGATGTTTGTGGTATATTTACTTTCACAAATCCGTATTTGGGTGAGTGAAAAGTCAATGACCAAGGTTGGACATTTGGAAGGTATTGAGGGTAAGGAATTTCCTAAGTTGATAGGAAATATCCTATATATGAATGCTATTCATTATTTTGTGGAAATCAAATTATTATAGATGGTGGACCGCAAACTATTTAATTGTTTGGGCTTTAATTAGTTTGAGCCTCTTCTGAAAGCTTCTAAGTCTTTCTTATTGAGTAAGATAAGGAGATTGACTTGTATTAGAAATTCTAATTCCTATACATTTCCTACTTGTTTAAGGGTCCCTCATATCTATAAATACGAACTCCCACATAGTGTAAAGAGACTTTTGCATACATCAAAACACGTTTCTAAGAGAGCTCTCGCATACATGTCATAATCCTAACTGCAAACTATCACGCATCATATAGTTTGCAGTTAGGATTTGCTCAATTGTCTGCCCAATTCTCGTTTGCCAGGTTGACTGGATTGTCTGCTCCGAGCAACTCCGCGTCGTTGTATCTTGGGAGGTTCATTGCTATCAAACCGTGAGCACGTAGTACGGGGCAATAAGAATCTTAAGGAAAGAGTTCGCTCGCCTCGACGGTTAATTTTTCCTTTCGTTTTGTTATTTAATTATATTATATATTTATAATATATTTGCTCGATTACGTTAGATCTGTTAGTTCGTTTATTTCCCGATATTATCGCAATATATTACATGTTTACCCAAGAACGAATGCATACCATTTTGATTTGTTTCACTATTTTTGTCATAAATAATTTGACTAGTGTGATTTAGTAATTAATTAATACTGATCTAATTTACATCTTATTGTGCCAAAATCGAGAAGTTATAGCCATCACACTTGGAAAGATCATGATTGTAGTTTTCTTGTCATAAACAATGGTAGGAAAAGGAAAAAAAATCCACGTGGGGGTGAAGAGAGCACCATATGTATTCTTACCATGTCTTTCACGATTCTGACCAGAACCTCATAGTTAATGGATGAAATATGTGCAGGTGAGTTTAATGCTATTACACGTGTCGGATTAATTGTTGCCACCACGGATTATTGCAAAATCATTTACATGCATATACAATTCCTGACCTAAAGGAAATATATATTCTCTATAGCAAAACGGAAACTAGGTGGAGACAATGAGAGATATGAAAATCATATGGATAATTAATTTGTTAATAAATTGTAAGCAATAGGACAAAATTAAAAATCATATGGATAATTAATTTGTGAAATATGCATCCAGATATCGAATTACTATAGCTACACTTGATAAATAACAATATTGGCAAAATATATGTTAAAATATCAAACTAATCGAGATTTATGATTGAATTGACTCAGGGCCGATCTTGACATCTTAAAGATCGGAGCAAAAGATACAAAACGACAAGTGCTCCCTTTTAATGATAAAAGTTTCTCTTTAATCTTTTATTTTTTTTTCTTTTCTTGCAACAACAACCATATATTTTGTGGTAACATAATTAGCAATATAAACTATTAAATTAAAAATAAATAACAAATAAATCAATAGCAAAATCGCAAACGAATTGAGGAATCAACTCTACTCAATTTGTTCACATGCATCCTAAATAACAGGCCATTCATTGACCTTTCTTATATTTATATTTTCTTTTCGGTTATTTAAATTCCATTTTGCGCACTCTTGATTTAGAAATAAGAATTAACTCTTCCCCAACCCATTTATTAATTGTTAGGTATGCCATTATTATATTATATTATATTTTAGCCATAAGGAGCAAGTCCAATATATTAAGTCCCTCTAGTAACTTTCATCCTTGGCCTTAATTTGACTCTCTATTTCACATCAATGATTAGGTAATGTTTCACCCATTTCAGTGCCCCAAAACGCCAGCCAACTAAATTTCTCGAAATCAGAAAACCACATGGGCATACTTGGAATTCCATAAATTACTTCACTATTCTGGACCCCACATAACAAATACATATAAATAAACAAATAAATAATCCCCTTCTACTTTACTTTTTTCTTTTTTTTTTATAATAAAAATAAAAATAAAAATAAACCTTCTTCTGCTACTTGTACAAACTCGTAACATTTACTCACAAAGTCTCCTTCTTCCTTTGTCTGATTCTTACACTTCTCTTTCAGCTTAAAAAGTCAGAGACAAATAGACCAAATTTAAAAGAACAAAAAAGGAAAATAAAATTAGGCCATAAGAGTTTGGTCCAAGTTTCTTGAAATATGTCTGTCCAAAAAGCACCAAAAGGGCCAAATTGTGTAACTAATAACTGGTTTTTCTCTCTAAGGCTCTTTATACACGTGCGGCGGCTCCTCCGCCTGAAGGCCACTAAAAAGGAGTTTAAACCGCCGCCAAAACCTATGGATACAAATAAAGAAGCTCAGATAAATGTTGAGGAGGGCATGGAGGTAATTCCACATCACAATGATCGTGATTGGGCTTTGGGTTTGCAAAAGTCTGTGAAGATGCTTCATTTTGGGAGGTGGGAGGAAAAAGAGGCGGCGGCAAGGGAGATGAGGAGGCTGGCGGCGGAGGGCTTGAAGCGGCGGAGGGACATGGCGGAGCTCGGTGTTATTCCGCCGCTGGTGGCCATGGCTGGGTCGGAGGTGGCGGCGCGTCGGGGATTGGCGGTGGGGGCGTTGATCGAGCTCGCTAATGGGTCATTCACGTGAGTTAATTTCTACTTTGATCTTGTTTTTGATTTAATTAGATGATTATAGTTTAATCACAGGCTTATGATTTCAGTAGTTTGTCAATTTCAATAATTAATTGGTTTTAATTAAGAAAACAGAGGCAAAAGCACTGTTCCATTGGTTGCTTGTTTGCTGGTTTAATTTATTTCTAAACCTTTTTTATTTCGGTGGGACTGAATTAACTGAATTGAATTGGGACCGAGGAAATAAAAATCAAATTACGAATAACCCTTTGTTCCATTTTATTTATATGTGTAATAGATGTATATAAGGGGTTTGTATTGCATTTTTCAATTTCGCCCCCATAATTTTGAAAAAATAAAAAATCATTTTTCATTTTCACTTTTGCCATTTTTTTTATTTTTTTTAATGTCCATCCAACGTTTGTATTTTCGGTTTGCGTAGGGTTGGACGTATAGGCGGGTCTTTTTGGTCAATCAATCTAACCTTTGAATTTTGACACTAGCTATCACCCCTTATTATGGGTCTTTTTGGTCGATCAATCTAATCTTTTCAATTTTGATACTCAAAATCGTTATTTTATTCAAGATAGAAATTTTTAGAATAGTGCTTGTAACCATGAAAAAAATAAACGGTTAAATTGTTAAGGTGGAAATATTGTTATTTAATCCTATATTATATTGTTGAGAGAGGGACAAAAATTAGTGAGTTTTCTTAGTGAATATGATGTGTTGAAAATTTTACATAGAAATTGATGTAATTGGACTTAAGGATCAGCTATAATGGAGGCCTAATGGCCATCATTGACTCTTTGATTTAGCTTGCTCGTCTGCCTAACCGGAATTTTGGATATTATCATTTAATTAGCTGCAAATTGCCAAAATCAAAGTCCTGTTTATGGTTTAACAATGATGCCATCATTCACTAATTGAACATAATTAGGCCCCTCTAGATTAGATAAGCAATAAGGACTTTTTTGGGTCTCTCATTTAAGCCATTTAATAATCACTTAGTATTTTTAAACCTGAGAATTCAATTTTATTATTTTTAGTGGGGAATAATTTCAAGTGGCATGTTTGTAATTTCGAGAACAAGTTAATTTCACGAGACAGAAAGTCATAGTTGTTGAGATTTAAGCATATGGTTGTTCAAACGAATATGGTTATCTGTCAATAATATAAAAACAAAAAAAAAACTCCATTTATTGACCTTTATTTTCAAAGTCATATATAGTTGAGGGGGAATCTTGTTGACTTATACCCTTTGCAAATGTCTCTATTGTCTGCACTGTCTCTTTAGGCCCATCAAATATAAAAGCTGAGCAAAGCCCCACATCTATACATGTGTGTGCATGGTTCATAACTTTTCAGTTTATATCCCACACTCCTCCACTCGTGTATTGTTTATAGTATATGCCATATATATTCTATATATACTATAATAATTGGCTAGTCACACACTAATTTTATATATATATATATATATGTTGTCACTACTCTTATTGTGAGTTTTATATGTTGGGCCCAATTAATTTCACTAGCTAATATCATTATTCCTTTCATTTTGCTTCTTTTAGGAACAAGGCTCTAATGGTGGAGGCTGGATTATTATCAAGATTACCCAACAACATTACCATATTACAAGAAAAGGATAAACAAGAACTTGCACAACTCCTCTTCTCCATATCCGCCCTAGCCAATAGCAAATTCTCCCTAAACTCGTCAAAAATTATCCCTACCATAGTCTCCATCCTCGAATCTAGCTCGAGCATTGAGACCAAAGAATCGTGCTTAAGCACATTACACAATCTCTCCTCAATTCTCGACAACGCCGCAAACTTGATCTCAACCGGGATCATCGACATTTTAATCACGCTATCGTCCATTAAAGAAACTTCCGAAAAAGCCCTTGCCACTTTAGGCAACTTGGTCGTAACCCTATCTGGGAAAAAGTCGATCGAGCAAAACCCGATGGTGCCCGAGCGGTTCATAGAAATAATGACGTGGGAAGAAAATCCGAAGTGCCAAGAGCTATCCGCATACGTTTTGATGGTCTTAGCTCATCAGAGCTCGTTGCAGAGGCAAAAGATGTCGGAGGGCGGGATCGTTCAAGTGCTTCTCGGAGTAGCGTTGTTGGGTAGTCCGTTGGCTAGGAAGAGGGCTTTGAAGATATTACAATGGTTTAAGGACGAGAGGCAAATGAGAGTGGGACCACATTCGGGACCGCAAGTCGGGAGGGTAATGATCGGTTCATCGGTGAGTCGGAGGGATGCGGAGGAAGGGAAGGTGTTGATGAAGAGAATTGTGAAGCAAAGTTTGTATAAGAATATGGAGACGATTACGAGACGAGCGAATGGAGCTGGGGATGATCCTTTGAAGCTTAAGGCTTTGGTGGTTAGTTCAAGCTCTAAGAGCTTGCCGTACTAGGTGCCATTTCTTTCTTTTTTTTTTTTTTTTTTTTTTTTTTTGATTGTGCTAAAATGGTGTATAGTTTGTGAGGGAATGAGTTTGCACCTTCAACAAAAAGGAAAGAATGAGTTACGAAACGTTTGTTGGGATTTGGATGTAAATAATGGGGTTAGACAAGTCTTTTTGTTCAAAAGTTAATGAATTTGATGGACACTGGGGGTGTGTTAGTTCCTAATAGAAGGCAAATGTGATTCTTAATTTCTTATAGAATTAGCTGGCAAGTTAAAAATGATTTCTTTTTTTTTGTAGTTATTAATAAAAGTGATAATATGTTTGAATCACAACCATTTATATTGAAAGTAGAACTTTAAAAATGCCCAACATTTACTTTTTGTTAATTATGACTAGGATTGTACCGTGAGTTGCAAACGTAATTTTTTAAATTTATTTTTATTTTAAATAAAAATATTGAATTTAAATATATTAAAATATTTAAACTGGTTATTGTATATATATACTTAAGTTTATATATATATATATACTAGGTAACAATTGGCCGTGCAACGCACGGCCCGGGCCCACCGAGAATTTATTTTTTTCGGAAGTAGTATTAGTTTGGTAATAAAACACTTCAATTAGAAGGGGTTAAAATAGAAAGAGAAGCAAGTGGCTATAACAAGACATTTCATCAACAGGAAACAGAATGTGTAGAAAAGGGAATGGCTATGAGTCAATTTTTACATGTCTGACTCCCTGAAACATGACGGAAATAAACATCAAGTTTTTTTTTCTTCCTCAAAACATCAATCCAGCATCATGCTCATTAGAGGCCAATGCCTTGCCTGAATGTTTAAAAATAATAGCACAAAATGTAGGCCCCTACAAAGATCGATATTTTGTACGAAATATATATTCTATCAAGCACGAACAAGCAAGCAACCAAAAAGGATAGTTCATCGAATTAAGAGCTACAACAGTTGAAACCAGTTTCATCTGGGCAACAAACTCCACAGCAAAAGCACATATTAATGGAGATTGCCCTGACAAAGTACACATTGACACACTAACCCTGCCTTAATTAGTGATCCGATAACCATGCTAATTGCCCATCATAAAAATTATTTAATTACATAATATCATATATTAGCATCCATTAAGATCAAGTTTCGCTGGAACCTTAATGGGTGCTAAAATGATGGCAAAAGATAACAGTAAAGCAATCAGCAGTTTATATACAATGCACAAAAGAGGACAGGAAGCGGCGAAGAAGCTTTACGCATCAGCATGCTGCTTCTGTTTTTTGAGTGGGCTTGCTCTAGTTGCCCTAGGAGAGTCGAGGGTTGTGCTTCTAGCAGTGACCTTGTCAGCGGCCTCAGAGAGCAGCACACTGCCCGATTTTCTCGTACTAACGCTGGCAGAATTGGAACTGTTTGAATCGAAAGCCAAGCTCCTTTTTGATGTGCTGGATGCATGGCTAGTCGACTGAAGAACATCCTTCGTCGGTGGGCAGGAGAGAAGTATATCGACATGAGTGTGGTGTGAGGATCCAGGGACTGACCCAACTTTCGAAGAACCAATCGTCTGGTCATCCGAGGCCGCCATATCTGGAGTACTCTTCGACACGAGGAAATCAGCAATGTGACCTGGAAATAGCGAGTAAGTTCATATCAAAAGGACTAAATATAAGGTATAAAGGAATGATAAACAAAAATGACACTTTCCTTTTTTAGTGTACTCATGAAGCTAAGAATTCTGAAAACACGTAAAAGAATACAACTATGAAGAGCAGCAAAATCAACAGAGATTTTCAATAGATGAGATATTATAGCTTCAATAGATAAGATATTATAAAATAGCAATATTTTCTTAAAGCGCAAAACAAACATATTTTTAGATTAAAATCAAAAAATTAGATATAGATTTTCTAAATCCAAATCTCAGTAAAACATTGTTTCTTTATTGAATTTTCAGGAACACAACCACATATTGGAAGAACATACTGATTATTACAAGTATAAACCTACGAAAGCAAATCAAGTTTATATCATTCACAAAGATCATGAAATTAGACAGCTGCAAGTAAGTAAAATAATAAAAGGCTGTGTATATGCTGAATATTTTCAAAATTCTACACACTTTTTTGTATAGTCAATTTTCAAGTTGTATTAGATCTAAATTAAAGCCACTAGAAAGGAAATCAGAAAAAAAAGAAGTGGGGGCAGCTCCTGGAGAGAAAATCTCGAACCTCGCAACTTCGCTGGTAAAAGATGAACAAAAAAATCTCTTTTTAAAGAATTCATTATCTACTGCTTTTTAAAAGGATGATTAGCAAATACACAAATAGAGTTAACCAATATGTTGTATTTATCATCCCTCTGTCCCTGATACACTGAGTCGAAATGCCGCACAAAGCAGAGAAGCTGGCGGTTGTTGATTGAAGAGGCTAGCTCAGACGAAACATCTAAACCCTGCAATGTGTATTCAATACAGTACGCATGAAAAAAAAAATCATATCAGCAAAAAGGAAAATAATTTTGAGTAACTGTATCACAAAGAGAACCAAGATTACAAGTTGGTCAGCCTCACTAAGTGTAACTCCAGAATGCGGTATCAGTTTTTCAGCATCCGACCCAAACACAACGACATTCACAGACGCTGTTCCGTCATTAATCACAACCCCAATACGACATCTATTACACAGAACAGAAACCGAAGGCAGTGTATGTTATAAACTAAAATTGATTAAACACTGTGTGCATATATATATATATATATATATATATATATATATATATATATATATATATATATATATATATATATGACATTATTTAAAAGAAGTGTGTTGACATTCCTATGAATAATTTTTGTATACAAATCGTAAAAGAATTCCTTAACCAAAAAAAATGTAAAGTAAATATCTATATATAATTAAGTTTAACTCTAGAAGATAAAATCACTCCCTCGACATCGATGTACACCTAGCTTGGATCTACAATAATAATAATAATAATAACAATAATAGTAATAATAGCATCAGTAATAATAATAATAATAATAATAATAATAATAATAATAATAATAATAATAATAATGATATTGACAATAACAACAAATCAATGTTAAAGATGAGTCTAGGTATACCTAGCTTCAACACCACTTTCTTCCCTACAAGATGGGCATTTCATGACCCATTCCAACGCAGCTTCCACAGCCTTCTGACAATTCATACATGTACTGTACCAGTAAGATCGCTGCCCAGCTGCTAGACTGGCACCCCCTCGTATCCAGGCAGTTTTAACCTGCATTTTACCCTCTATTAAACAAACTAAAAGAGTTTGTACTGTTGAAGGCTAAACTGACCGACCATTATCCCAGGAAATAACATATAGATAATGCAAAACCTATGATAAAAAAATAAAAGCCTCGATAATGGCTGGGCTTGAAACTGCTAAGATAAGCACCACAGTGGGTACAAGGTGTTTACTTGATGTTATTAAGTACATCCAACACTAAATTAAAAAAAAAAAAACCTGCATAATCATTGTTCGGGCTCAATTGCATTTAGTTGTTTAAGCACAGAGATGCATCCCCAAAAGCAATGTGTTTATTATAGTGATGTCCAGAACACATGCATAATCACCCGTGTTGAGCAYCATTTATTTTCAAACTCAGRAAWCTGGCGAGGATCACACTGAAGCAACTAAAGTAAAACCAACAAGAAAAGACTTTGATGCATGAACGTAGCAAATCTTTCGTGTAAGATATCAGGCTATTTCAGTAGGCGACATCATTGACAAGCATTAGCACCTTAGCCATGTTTTTTAAATAAAAAAAAAAAATTGACCATTTCAGTTGGCCACATGCAGCTCATAGATCATGTACAAAATAGAAGTACCTCATAATATCTATTCCAGAATAATGTTGTTATCAGTAGGCTTGTTCTTACATTTTTCATCGTGTTCAATGCACTCTTCACACTGATAATTTCTGAGTCCTGAGGCGGCGGCAGTAGTTTAATTGAGTCCTTGTACGCAGCCTTGCTAACCATTTCCGAAATCTCCCCACAATTTTGATCATACCTGCATGCCAACAAGCAATATTATATTGATTGCAGAGAACATTACATCATCGAATCACTGTTATTGTACCATTGTTTTAGCGCGATGGCCTGTTGGGTTGGAGGATTCAGTAGGAGACAACTTGGAAGCCTTGTTGTCATGGACAGATCTAAGAAAACAATATGAAAAAAAATGACCGCAGTTGACATCATCATAAACAGTATAACACGTTGGTATCAACGACCGCGACTTACAGTTAAAGGTTGTTACTTTGATCCTCATAGCCATTACAATGGTCCCGCTTGCAATACTATTTGCAAGCTGGTCCCCTTCATTTTTTTCAAACTCATTCCACAAAGTAAGAAGCATTGGCCGTTTCCTTAAAAAAAAAATAGAGTAACAATAGTCACATAGTTGTTCAGTGAAAAAGGAGGCATATGTTTATGCAGTGATCAACTCACTCTTCATTAACAATAACGAGATCTCTCGTTGTACAGTCCAGTCCTTGTTCCCTTGAGGGCAATGCATGCACGACAACACCTAGGATATCTATTTCCAGCCAAAGAAAATATATGTGCAGAGTAAGTTATATGTAATTATATTAAAGAAGAATATAAGCGCCACAATATAAGACAAGGAAACATCACAATAAATTAAAAGCACAACACTGATTCATTGTTATTAGCGAATTTATTTTTAACAAAATAATTTGCAAATAATTCACAATAGAATAATAAAAAATTATAATCTTATTGGATCCTTGAATTGAACAGTTTTTATATAAATTCATATATTACTCCCATGCATCGACTCAGGCTATTGCAGCAAACAGAAAGTGCATTTTTAATAAATAACCACAAATTTAAATAATTGTATGTTTTTTTCACAATATACCCAAATAATATAAATTATTCAACTTTTGGAATACGTTTACAATAAAAATCATGTCTGAACTAAATGTAAATAAGTAAAACAGAATATTTATTCAATGAAATAATAAAATAGTTGCTGAATTCCAACCGAACCTTTCGGAGTCCAAGGTAGATTAAAAAAAAAAGAAAGAAGGGCCAGCAAATGAACAATGCACCACAACCTCAAAAAAGAGTATCAAAAAGACTTACTCTTCAAGTTCTCTGTGTCTGCAAACTTGAAAAGCTTTTGAAAGGCCTGAAGCTCGAACTGACATGGAAGGGTCGGAGGGACTTCCTCAACATACTCCTCAACAAGCATTCGGTTGTGAATTACCCAAGAGTATGCATAATCGCTCACCCTGTACCTAGGTTCAACCGTGCGTAGGGCTGCACTGGATATGTAATATCTCCTAAATGGCATAAGCATTGTAGAAAAATACCGGATATCATTGCCATATATGACAGACGAAACTTTTGTCCCCTATTTAAACCCAAAAAGAAAAGGAAAAAAATGTTATAAATATATCTCAAGGTAAGAACGCATACATTAACATTTTAAGAAAAAATCGTAACCTCAGCATCTGTAAAGAGGAAGCGACGATAGTTAACAGGCTTGGCATTCCGACTAAGGTGAACATGGCTTCTTTCGACAACCTGCACAAGAACTGTCCATCCTTTCATGCCATCAAGAACTTGATTCACCGTAAGGTACCTCCTTGCCATGATAACCTACGCACTGTGCAGAAAAATGAAAGTAAACCATAAGAAAAAGACGTGATATACAAATGATAAGCAAAACAAGCAGGAAAAATGAAGCAGTATTTATTTACTTGGCAGTAACCCTAGAAGCTGTAAGAACCTCTTGATATACAATATTCTTGGTGTAATCTACCCTAGGTATATCAAAGAATGGGGGTTTGATGAGCAGCTTCACATGTGAAGATCTTCTCGCACGAGATAATGCAACGTAGAGCTGCCCGTGCGAAAAAACTGGCTCTTTCAAATAGATGCCAACGAAGTCCAGCGTCTGCCCTTGCGCTTTATTAATCGTCATTGCAAAGCATAAACGAACAGGAAACTGAGTTCTCTTGTATGGAACTGGGTACTGTTCATCAATAGGAGGCTGTAATGGGATTCTATGGATAAAAACATCTTTCCCAGCAAAATCTCCAATAACTATCTGAGCATGTATAACATTGCGACCAAGATTCTTGCAAGTTAACCGTGTTCCATTGCACAGACCCTCAGTAGGGTCTAAATTCCTAAGCAAAATTACTGGTGCATTTATCTTTAAAACAAGTTTATGTGGTGGAAGCCCACTTGGTGAAAGGGAGTTGATAATTTCTTCGTATTGTCCTTGATGGCTGGGATTAAGGACTTCGTCGAAGCTAAGATACTCCACCATATCACCTGGAAATTTGCTGATGAGAATGTCGTTCACCTCATTAACGAATATATTTTTTGTGGTTAAAATCGCTCGATTTAGCGGAGTGCCAACAGAGTCTGCCTCCGAAGCATTCCCTGTGTAAACTGTATTGATCAAATCAGCAAGAGCAGTATCGTGACTACTATTTGTAAGAACAATTGGGGAAGGGATCTTTATTAAGTTGTCTTCATGAGTGTTCTCAATCCCATCACCGACTCTCAATAAGAATTTCGTGAACGAGGGGTCTAATCGAGCCCTCATATTCTCTGTCAGCTCCAGTTTCTTAAGAGCTGGCCACAGAGGAGAATTGATCATGCAAGCATCAATCGTCTCGAATTTGTTTCCTCTATGAACAACTGGCAAAGTCTGTCTAAAGTCACCACCAAAGACGATAACTTTTCCACCAAAAATCTCCGACAAATCTAAAAGATCCTATAACAATTCATTGAGCGATTCGATTGACGATCTCTTGGCCATCGGAGCCTCGTCCCATATGATCAACTTGCACTCTACGATCAACGTTGCAAGGCTACTTTGTTTGCTCACTTTGCAGGATCTACCTTCCGAGACGTCGACCGGGATCCTGAAGCGCGAATGAGCTGTCCTGCCTCCGGGTAATATGGAAGCAGCTATACCCAAAGTGGCGATTGCCAATGCTAAATAGCCTTTAGACCTAACATCAGCCAATAATGCTCTATATAGAAAAGACTTCCCTGTGCCTCCAGGTCCGTCCACAAAGAAAGCCCCAGCTTTATTCTCAAAAATACGCTGAGGTATAATTTGAAATGCGAATCGTTGTTTCGCATTGAGAAATGATATTGCATTAAGATCTTCCTCACGGATGATTATGATTCTCTTTGTTAAAAGTTCTCTCGTCTCGTTATGAACATCAATTGACGAGAAACCATTGGGAACCAAGTCAAACGAACTTATACTTTTACCCATCGATTCAAGAAAGCCGCTAATTTGTTGCAAGACGTTTTTTCTAATCTCTGTAGGAGACAGATTTGGACACCTAAGGAAATCCTCGGACATTACAGCCTCAAACTCCTGCCATAATTTCCTGGGATTATTCGGCGGTGAGTAAACAAGAAGAGTTGCAAAAAGCCTCCTTATTTCGTAAGGCATATGAAAAAGTGAAGCTTCCTGGAGACACTGCTCCTGGATATTGTCATCCTGAAGCAAACCTCTCAAAAGGGCTGCCTCACGAGACGTAGCCACACACGAGACATTTTAAGTTTTCAAATCCTCGAACGACCTAGGAGCACGGACTTTCGACAAAAGAAGTCTGAGGTAATACCTCTCTCCTTCAGTTGGATGAGCAGAATTGATTCTACCAATAGAGTCTCCTCGAGCTCTTTTTTTCCAGCGCCTCTCGTCAGCTAGCCAAACAAAATGTTCTGGAAATTCAAAATATGTCAAGTTGAGTGCCTGGGCATCGGGGTCCGTTCTATTCATATAGAAGAATTCAGTAAGCATGGTCTTCCTATTTGTTGGGTTGCTAACGACATCCCTCAAATTATCCCGTCTTTTGAAACTGACGGGTTGATAATTTTCTAAATGAAGCTGCAGATGAATGATTGCAGGTTTGACTTCGCCCATAGAAAAGTGAAAGAGCCGCCATGCAGCCTTGGGCGGAGAGACCCATCGAGCTGCTCGATATTGCTGGATTTCATCAACTTGGTTATTTCGGTCATCAGAGTGTACGTGAAAACTAATCCTGTCATGGCCTTTACAGATATATTTATAAATGTACTTAACTGCATGTACCGTCGAACAAATTTCAACGTTGATATGGCAGTTAAATTTCGCAAGCAGGTAGGCATTATAAAGAACAACCCATCTATTATCAATTTGGTGACGCCTCACTCTAACTGTAACCGTCGTCTCTCCTCCGATACATCGGATAAGCATTGACTATTTGTGTTGTTTCAGAGCAAAAACCCTTTGGATATGAATGCTTACATCTGCCTTTTTTAGTCATACAGACATTCGTTGGATTCAGAACACCGCACGGGCCGTGCATCATGTGTTTCTTGACCATGTTGTGCAAGTGTGGGTAATTCACCTTAT
Source organism: Phtheirospermum japonicum (assembly GCA_014905375.1). Lineage (NCBI taxonomy): Eukaryota > Viridiplantae > Streptophyta > Magnoliopsida > Lamiales > Orobanchaceae > Phtheirospermum > Phtheirospermum japonicum. The sequence goes on along the minus strand of BMAC01000450.1, from coordinate 392,424 downwards.
CCGAAATCTCAGCGGAAACAATTTTGTCGTATTCCTCTAGGCGGAACAACTTGTGCTGAGATCTGAGAATCAAAATAAAGTGCGCATGGGGCAAGCCCCTTTTTTGAAATTCAACGACATAAGTGTACGCAACTATGTGGCCTAAAACATTTTTCTTTAAGAGTTCGTCCTTTAGGGCCTCAAGTTTAGAATGAAACACTCGTGCTATTAATTCAGGCCTATTTTGTGCTTCCTCTCTCTCAACTAAACGTTCTTTTATTTCTGGCCAATTAGGATTGCATGTCATTGTCAAGAAGATATCCGGCTTGCCAAACCTTTGGACCAATGTCATTGCATCTATGTATTTTCTTCTCATATGCCTTGGCTCTCCAATAAAGCTCGCCGGCAAAAAAATTCTCTGTCCAACGTTCGATGCTTGCGTTTCACCAGCAGACACACAGTCTTGTATGCCTTGTAAAAATTCTCTCCTAATTTCATCTTGTTGCAATCTAAGAAAATCTAATCGCTGAGATTCAAGTTTGACATACATGTCAACTATATATTGTTGGAAAAGCCTACCAAAGTGAAGTAATTAAGACTCATCATTATCCCTCATTTGTAACTTATAAGCATAGTACTCTCTAACGGAAACAAAATTCGGATCACCATCTATCCTCGCCATCACTGTCACAGAAACACAGAAAAGGTCAGATGCTTTGCTACACCGAGTGAACTACGGATATAAATTGAGTAACAAGATTCATTGATCTCACCATCTTGTTCCCTCTGAAGTAGTTCCTCGGCATTGGCAGCAAGCATCGGAGAAATGGAGATTTGAGAATTTATCTCGCGGGCTCGTTTCCCATGAGCTCTTTGTCTATTTTTTGAGATTCCTTGATGCCAACCAAGCTCGCCAAAAGAAAGAGAAGTGGGTATTGTAGAGGATCGTAACAACCATAGTAATATTCTATGCTACGAGAATAGCCGCCATGGGTGTACACTTGTATATCCCTGCGATATGTTTCCCCATTGTTGAGGAATTTATTCTTGGCAATAATTCCTATTTTGTTATTTGCCTTTCTTGGGCACAAAATAAGTTAGGAAACTAGATTTAGGACAATATTATGTTTTCTAGTTTATGCACAAGACTTTAATTATTCCTAGATTGGGCTTAGGATTTATTTTTAGGATTTTACCAAGTTTAGGATTCTAGGTTGTCTATTTAAGACACAAGAACTCCTAATACTTTGAGACACTTTTTTACGCACGGATTTCTTCAAGACGTAAGGCACGACACAAGACGCACAAGAAAGGAAGAAGAACACGAAGAAGAAAATTACTTGGAGCCAACGTTCGTGATATACAAGATCTTTGAAGTTGCGTGACCGACAAAGAAGATCTTGCCATTCCGGCAACAAGTATTTAGTATCGAGTTTCTTGATATTTGGTTTTCATATGTTACTTTATTTTATGTATTGAACGTAAAGTGAAAGTAATATAGTTTTCGGGTTTGTACACCCAAGTTCACAAGTATTTACTTGTGAATTGAATTTGTTAAATCGTGTTCTAGTATTTTAAATTTCGCTGCATATATTTGCTTTACTCTGGTCGATGCTGTTAATTAATGTTGGTTAACATTGGTTATCAACATCGTTAAACTGAGACTTATTTTTAAAACCATAGACCTTCTAATTTTACAATTGGCATCTAGAGCGGGTTACTTAATCTTTTAAGTATTGATCCTTATTTTTAGGTGCTATGGATGCTCAAGGCAACTCGAGGCCTTTGGTCCTTAATGGTGAGAATTACTCTCTGTGGAAACAAAGAATGAGGTGGCACTTGAAGAGCATGGATGAACGTGTTTGGAAGACTGTCCTTGTTGGATGGGAAAAGCCACGTGTCACAGATGGAGAGGGCGATGACGTTCCCAAGAAAGAGGAAGATTGGACTGCTGACGAAGCAGCTGCTGCAAATTGGAACTCTAAATGCGTCAATGCCTTGTGTGGCTATGTAGATGCAAGCTACTATCGAATCATCAAGGATTGCGAGTCTGCAAAGGATGTATGGGACGCACTCCAAAGGGTGTGTGAAGGAACAGCAAGCGTGAAGAAATCCAGACTTAGAATGCTCTTGTCCACATTCGAGGCTATGAGAATGAATGAGAAAGAATCGATCATGGAATACTCTGTGAGATTATTGGAAATAACAGAGGAGTGCAGAGAGCTGGGTGAGCCCATAACTAATTCCCGTCTTGTAGGAAAATTGCTAAGATCCATTACGAAGAATTATAGCATGAAGGTGGTGGCAATAGAAGAATCCAAGGATGTTGATAACATCGATTTCAACACCTTAGTTGGAAACCTCAAGCAATACGAGATGGAACACGTCACCTCTAGCTCGAAAGAGAAGAATGTTGCTTATTCTTCTGATTTAAWTAKAGTKGYMGYTGAAGATGACGAGGAATTCGATTTTAATGGGATTATTAAAAGGATGGAGTCGACTACTCTCGAAGAAGATGAGCTGGCCCTTGTGACTCAACGCTTCAACAAATTCTTGAAGAAGAAGAACAATTCCGGAAGCTCAAATACAAGGAACAGGACACAGACATCCACTCCAAAGTTTACTGGACGTACTCTCCCTCAATCTCAGTCCACAAATTCAAATTCAAATGTGTCAGGTTCTACAAAACCACTCAACGAGATACAATGCCACGATTGCAAAGGTTGGGGACATTTCAAGAACGAGTGTCCCAACACTCTTAGAAAGAAAAGAATGGTCGCTACGGATTTCACTAAAGATGTTAATGATTCTGAGACAACTGATTCCGTTCCAGCCTTATTTTCCCATGTTGTGTGGGACGACGATGTTCATGTTGGTTTGCTTGCAGATAACATCGTGTGCCTAAATGCCGAGATCACTGATTATTATGAGGAATACGAGCAGCTGAGTGTTGACCACAAGAAATTGTTTGTCAGTTGGAGTAAACAGGTACTCAAAGCAAAAGATCTCACAAAAGAAGTAGAAAAGCTAACCAAGGAAAAGGAGGAACAACTCGAAATTATTGTCCGGTTGGAAACATCTCTCACCAAGAAGAAAGCCGAGCTTGAAAAGATTAGAATGAGCTGACCACTGTTCGAGGAACCATTTCAAATCTAAACAAAGGTAAGGCGAAGCTTGATGAAATTTTGCTGGTTAGCTTCCCAGAATCCTCTAAGCATGGAATAGGTTTCAAGCCAAGTCAACCTACGCAAGTGTCGAGTCAAGAACGAAAATCTTCCAAACGCCACAAGAGAAGGAGGAGACATTTCGTGTGTCATCATTGTGGAGAACCAGGGCACATACGGCCCTTTTGCTGGAAGATCATTGGCGAGAGAAGATATTTTCAGAGAACAAATATGTCTGTCAAGTCCAATGTTGGTAACCGTGCTACCAACATCAGATACAAATAAGTGTAGGTCAAGAAAAACAGCGTCAAGTGCAATATGATCCATACCTCCCTGAAGTCTCTTGTCCCTGGAGCCTGGTATTTTGATAGTGGATGCTCGAAGCATATGACAAGCTCAGAAGAATTGCTTTCCAACATTGTCAGATTTAGAGGTGGAAAAGTGAAGTATGGAGGAGGCGCAAATGGCCAAATCGTTGGCCAAGGGACTCTCCATGTTCCTGGCGTTGTAATACTGGAAAATGTGCTGTTAGTAGAAGGACTTATGGCAAATTTGATCAGCATAAGTCAATTGTGCGACGGAGGGTTCAGCGTTAAATTCAACCGTGAAAAGTGTGAAGTGTATGAGGAGAATGGATCATGTATTTTCACCGGGAAAAGAAATTCAGATAATTGCTACCAAATTCATAGTGATGCTTTTTGCAGGTTGTCCCAATTTAGTGATGCAGAACTGTGGCATCAAAAGCTTGGACATGTAAATTACAAGATGATGGACAGGTTGGCCAAAGAAGAAGCTGTGACGGGGCTGCCTAAGCTCAACACCAAGATCATTCCGGTGTGCGAGGCATGCCAAAAAGGGAAACAGGTCAGGGTGCCACATCCAGTCCAACAAAGTCTCACTACATCATCTTGCTTTGAATTGCTTCACATGGATCACTTGAGGTTGAGAGCCTTGGTGGTAAGAGGTATGTTCTTGTAATTGTTGATGATTTTTCTAGATTTACTTGGGTAGAGTTTCTAAAAGAAAAATCTGAAACGTTTGAGGCTTTCAAAAAACTTGCAAAGAAGCTATGTGTAAGGTTTAATGTGAAAATTGGTAGGATTAGGACTGATCATGAAAAGGAGTTTGAAAACGCATCTTTTCTGAAGTACTGCACTTCTGAGGGTATTAGTCATGAATTTTCTTCTCCAATTACCCCTCAACAAAATGGCATAGCTGAACGTAAGAATAGAACTCTAGCGGAGATGACTAGAACTATGCTAATTTCTAATGGGATAGCTAAACGATTTTGGGCTGAAGCAATGAACACTGCATGTTATATCACGAATAGGGCTTATTTTAGACCAGGTTCATGTGCAACTCCCTACGAATTATTGATTGGGAAGAAACTAAACTTGAGCTATTTTCATGTGTTTGGATGTATTTGCTATGTGCTTAACGATAGAAATCATCTTGCTAAACTTGACTCAAAAAGTGATAAGTGCATTTTCTTGGGTTATTCCCAAAATAGTCATGCATATAGGTTGTTTAACCTTCGAACTCGAAGTATGTTTGAGTCAGTAAATGTCAAGTTTGATGATCTAACGAGCGGAGTCAAGCCTGTCGAGGATAATGATATGGCTTATGATCAAAATCCTCAAGGTAGTGTCACTCCTACTTCAGCTGATCATGCAGGTATTGAGAACAAAGATGCAGATGTTGAATTCAGAGATTTGAGTGATGTTGATAACCATGTTGATACTGGGATACCAACATCAGTACCAACATCGAGCCAAGCTGCAGAATCTGATTCTGATTCAGAGGAAGAAGATCCAGCAAATCCCATTGATCTTCATCAGAGGGACATTCCATCCAGAATCCAAAAAAATCACCCCGTGGGCCAAATCATTGGTGATATGGATGAAAGAAGTACAAGACGAAGACAAATAAATTTCAAGGAAATGGTCAGGTATGTATGTTTGTCTACTAATTGTTCTAAGTTTCGTGAGTCTTTGTACCTTTCTGAAATAGAGCCCAAGCGCGTGGAGGATGCACTCAAGGATGAGTTCTGGATACGGGCTATGCAAGAGGAGCTGGACCAATTCACCAAGAATGATGTGTGGGATCTTGTTCCACGGCCAGAAAGTGCTCACGTGACGGGGACCAAGTGGATATTCAAGAACAAGACCGATGAAGCAGGCAACATTGTGAGGAATAAAGCTCGACTGGTCGCACAAGGGTATACGCAAATTGAAGGAATTGATTTTGATGAGTCATTTGCCCCTGTTGCTCGAATCGAGTCGGTAAGACTTTTACTGTCTATTGCTTGTCATATGGAAATTTCGTTGCATCAAATGGACATTAAGAGTGCTTTTTTGAATGGGGTCTTAAGTGAAGAAGTATATGTTGAGCAGCCTAAWGGATTTGTGGATCCTCAAAAACCTGATTTTGTTTTAAAATTGAAAAAGGCTCTATATGGTTTAAAACAAGCTCCTAGAGCTTGGTATGAAAGGCTAACTCAACATTTGATTTATTTGAACTTTAGAAGAGGGGAAGTTGATAAAACTTTGTTTCTTCTTAAATCCAACAAGCACATCTTAATTGTCCAAATTTATGTAGACAATATTATTTTTGGATCCACTAACGAGCAGATGGCCAAGGAGTTTGTCACTCGAATGTCTGATACGTTCGAAATGAGCATGGAAGGTAATCTCTCATACTTTCTCGGTTTACAAATTAAACAGCTTGATGATGGTATTTTTATTTCCCAGACTAAATATGCAAAGAACTTAGTCAAAAAGTTTGGGTTAGAGGGTGAAACTG
>BMAC01000450.1:369952-385739 GCA_014905375.1 Phtheirospermum japonicum | reverse complement strand
GGTATGTGCATTGTCTAACCAATGTTGGTTTGTGATGTTGTGACACTACTTATCAACATCAGTCACAACATCTGCATTATTTTGCATGCATTTTTATCTTTCTATTCATACATTATACTAATGCATTGAGTTTGATTGAAAGTGCAAAAAGGTCCTCTGTTGCAATAAAAGTAATGACAAAAAGAACCAACCTCTTCGAAATTAGGTGATTGTGGGACTTGCCCGCAGAAATTGATTTTCTCCAGGTCCAAAACCAAGAGGCGTTTAACAGCAATTGCTGAAGATTAAAAGATTTAAATCCCTTCCAGGATGAAGAAAACCTAGACTCAAAATGCTCCAATCTTTAAAAATCGCCTTCTTGAGAGATTTTGACGTAGTCATTAACTTGGGTTAAGGGGTAAGTTTCCATTTTTAACTTCATTTAGGACAATGTTGGTTTATAATATTGTTAGTAATAAAAAGCAACATTGGATCAAAACACTGAAATCATAATATGTTCTGTTTTAACCTTTTAGGTCATGATTTTTAGGCATCCCGTAGGACATTCATACTTTGTGAAGATACCTTCTTGCTGTGCGTTTTGTATCTTGTGTTTTTGTCCTACTTGAAATCTCTTAATTTTGTTTTGAATTGAGCTAACCAAGTGTTTTCAGTGGAGTTATAATCGGGCGGCTGGACAGGTAATAACGAGGTGAATTTGGTGAGTGAAAATTAACATTGCACAAGATAGGTACAACTGTGCTGATGTTCATTAAAAATCAGCTCTGTATTTTGGGCAATTTTGTAGTTTGAATTGTGCAATTTTTTTTTAAAAAAAAAGGGATAATGGGTAAAGTAAGTGGGGATAGGTTGTGTGTTCACGTAGCCTAATTCTAGGAGGAGTGGCACTTTTTATATGGAAATAAAAATCGTGTTTTAAATAGACAAAAATCGGACGGTGATTTTTTTTGGGGTATTTTCCTTATACTTACCTTCTCTCTCCTTGTGTGCAACGGTCACTTTTTGGTACCGTTGGCTCACAATTTCAAACCCTTTCGGATTAAAACTCTAAGAATCCTTACCCCTCTCAAATTCTCTCGATTATTTTGTTTCTTGGTTGTGTGTGTTTGGGAAATTTTACAGGATGACCAGCTCTTCATCGCCGACTGTGCCAGAACTGCCTGAAGAGGCAGTTCCTTTTGGTATAACCAGCAAAATTTGATGATAATCTCTACCAATAATACTCACTACAAAAAAACTCAAAAAAGCCAACGAAGAATACCGACGGGTAGTATCCCATCGGTAAAAGTCCGATATTTCCGACAACTTTTTCGACGACACTAATTGCCGATAGACTGCCGATGGATTCGGCTCCTTGGTAGATGGCTCCGTCGGCAAGTTCTCAGGAAGTTGGCGGAAATAAAAACCGCCCAATATGCCGACGGCATATGTCCGTCGATAAGTTTTTTTAAAAATAAGAAATAATCGGATTTTATTTACCGACAGGTTGTTTTCGCCAAAAATGCCATATTTTTCCTACCAACGGAATTGTCGACGGCCTTGTGTCCGTCGGTAAGCTTAATAAACTGCAGCAGACGCTGTGGTTTCTTTCATTCACAAACAACAACAACAACAACAAAAAATTGCCAGAGCCAGAGAGAGGAAAGGGAGAAGGGAGAAGTTGTTACCTAATATGCGAGAAATTATGTGGTAATTAATGGTTTAAAATTATACTTTTGTGTGCTTCATATTATCATATATATTTATTTCTCCTATATATATTCTTGTGGATGGACGAGCATCAATTACATATTTTTTATTTATTTTACAGTATTTAGTTGCTCGATTGGTGTGACGATGATTGAAGAATGGTTCGTAATTATTGCAATTGGCTAAGTATTCGAGGAAGTTCGGGACTTAAAAGATGAAGCTTGCAAACCATTGCGAGAACCGAGAGCCGAGAGACAAGAACCAGTGAATTGGCGAAAAAATAGCACAGGAAGAAACCGTTGATCGACGCTAATGTCGACGCGGCGTCGAAGCCTATGAGATGCCGGCATCGATCGACCACCTTATCGACAACCCATATACGAACTCTCTATTGCAATCGTCGACACCCCATCGATCGACGTACTTGGCCGACGAACCCTCTGTTGTCATGGTCGATCCACCCGTCGATCGACGCCCATCAACGTCGACTCAGAAACGCTATTTTTGGAAGGAAATTCTTATTCTGATTTTTGGGAACTTATTATATCCTTCCATACTTCAACAAAAATGAGTTTTTGACATTCCTAGGGTTCTAAGGCACAAAAAGAAGACCTCTTTTGGGAAGGAAGAAGGGAAGTAGCCACCAATTAATTTCAAGGAATTGAAGGAAGACTCAAGGAACAAAGCAGCAATGTTCCAACCCCGTTTATTTCATTAAGAAACAATATTTTCTTATTTACTTTTATTTTATAATTTCATGAACACCATGTGTGAGTAGTTTAATTGATTCCGGTCCTTGTGACGTTGAACCCCATTGATTGATTATGTTCTAATTAATTCCGTAATATTTATTTCATTTTTCGTATGGGATTGTTTGTGTTATTCTATTTTCATGACATGATTGTTTAATTTTTAATTTAGACTGATCACCTAGATAAGAGTTAGAAGTCAATTGCTAGAAATAGGGCTACAATCCGTAATTGTTGTCGTTTCTATTTCACTTATAGCAATTGATGGTCGCGCACTATTAGGGATAACACAACATAAGTTAAATAAAATCGAGTTATGAGTTTATTGCTTAGATTAGTTTATTTGCCTGGTATTTAATGCTTTTATTGGATTAAGTATAGAGAGCTTATTCTAGGTTGTCAATTAATTAGGTTTAATTGGAGAGGTTATTTTGATTAAATATTCGGTAAGGGCAAATTCGAGTAGCAGACCTTATTGCTATTTAAGCCTAGTAGTTTCATATGAACAGTGAATTATAATATTACAATTGATTAGATGAATCGATCGAGGATGGAAACTGAACTTGGACTGGAGTTTTCTCATTATTATCAATCTCATATTAATTCTCTTACGTGTTTCGTTTGTTTGAGTTTATTTATTTTGATTTTTATTTCTTTCTTTATTTGGTTTGTTAGTTCTCATTAGTTAGTTCATCATCTTTTACCCCCTTTATTATTTTAGTTAAATACGAATAATTATAAATTAATCCAAACTTCTCGTGGGATCGACCCTTACTTACCGCTTCTACTTGTTAGTGGAGGAAGGTTGAGGAAAACTAAAAATATTAAATTTATCACGTAACGAAGCACGGTCACTACTACCGCCACACGCTGGAGCATCGGCACCGCCATATATTAAGGTATGTTAGCCTTTTAAACAAATTGAATATTTTTATTTAATTTAGGGTTTTGATTTAATTTGATTTGTAATTCAATTTAGTAATTAGGGTTTGATTCAATTTATGATTTATGGTTTTAAGTTAAAATTAGGGGTTGAATTAGGCTTTAATTTAGGGTTTAGGTTTTGAGAAATTTAGGCTTGATTTATGCAATTGTGAATAATTTTAGTTTTAGGGTTTGATTTAATTGAATTTAGAGTTGGATTTTTTTTTATTTTCTATTTTCTTATATTTAAAATTTATGTTTATTATTTATTTTGTTTTTGAAATTTGTTTTAAGTGTGTAAAATAATTTTAAATTAAGTAAAAATAGAAATTAATTTTTTGATTTTTTTTAATTTTCTGTTTATTTTTTAGTTTTTAAAATCTGTTTTCTTATATAACAAATAATAATTTCCTGTTTCAAATTAATTAAAAATAAAATATTATTATTTTTATTTAAAATTTGTTTTTAGTTTTATTTTTTAAACAATTAGGATTTGATCGTATCTAATTGGGTAATTAAGGTCCAACTTCGAATTTAGTCATAGTTTAAGGGTTGAATTAGTTAATATTTAAGAAATTAGGGTACAATCGTATCTAACTAGAGATGTAAGTTTCGATTTTATTGAATTTAGGCATAGTTTAGGTTATCGTATTACATTATTGAATTTATATATATTGTGATGCATGCCGAATATTTTATTTTATATTGTACATGCATGGAAAGGCCGTGGTGATCGGCCGAGTTTTAATGTGTGTGTGTGTGTGTGTGTGTGTGTGTGTGTGTATATATATATATATATATATATATATATATATATATATATATATATATATATTGTGCATGCATGGGAAGGCCGACAGACTATTTGTATTTGGTGGATATTGTTGTGTTTGGTTGATATTGTTGTTTTTAAATTTTGTATGATTAATATAGTAAGAATAATAGGTATTTTCGACTCGTTTAATTCGATTTAGTATCAAATAGAGAGTTTGATACTAAAGTTTGAATTGTTCTCTTCTAGAATACGTATCTTAGACCCGTTTAGGATTTAGTATCAAACAGAGAGTTTGATACTAAATTTCGAATTGTCCCATTTTTTGACAGTTTGAGAATGTGGGTGTAGTATGGTTATATCTTATGCGTTTGTGTTATGTTGGCTTTGAAATTCGATTTATGCATCTTTCTTTTGTTCTCGGGTACACTGAAATATATGTGTACTTAGAGGAACTAAGGGGAGTCAACAAAATGCATATTTTAAGATAATACATACTACTAGCTTTCTTGTATGGGATAGAAGCATTACGAATAATTTAAATTACTCTTCTTCCTCGTAATGCTGCTAAAATCTCGCCACCCACATTCTTTTCCTCTCACTCTAGAACGGTCGATCATTATATCTAGTATCACAAATAATTAACACCCTAAATTATAGGATGGATATTACTAATCGTAGTTAGATGTACAAACGGTGGAGGGATGACGGATTTCTTTCGGATACATTCTTGAAAGGGGTGGAGAGTTTCGTCGAATTTGCACTTACGCATGATTCTACAGAGAGGGGCGGTGCTAAGTTGAAATGTCCTTACAAACAAATTAAGTGTAGGGATCGTAGTTACCGCGATATCAATGATATAAAATATCACCTATGTGTCAAAGGGTTCATTCCCGATTATCATATTTGAACTCATCACGGTAAAAAAATAGGTCTCGTGTCATCGTGTTCTAATTTTGAAGTCGGGGGATCATCTTCCGTCATTCCTGAAAACTCACCAAATGTGTACATAAATAAGGTGCAAGATGCTGCCAGACCTGATTTTGAGATGAATGATGATGCAGAAGAACCACCTAATCCGGAGGTGTAGAAGTTCTTTGATATGTTAGAAGTTGCAAAACAGTCTCTGTATCCAGGTTGCAAGAAACACACCCAAATCTTTTTTGTTGTCCGCCTTATGAATTTAAAATCAGAAAATGGCATTTCTCAAAAGTGTTATAATCAATTCATTGATCTAGTCAAAGAGGTGGTGCCTGAATACAATAAAGTTGCAGATAATTTATACGAAAGTAAGAAGTTACTGAGGGGTATGGGCTTACCGGTGGAGAAGATAGATTGCTGCAAGAATAACTGTATGATCTACTGGAAGGATGATTGTAAACTCGATAGTTGCAATTTCTGTAAAGAACCCTGGTTCAAACTTGCGAAGCAGGGAAGCACAAGACGACGTAAGTCCAAATTAGTTGCGTACAAGAAGATATACTGCTTTCTTTTGACTCCCCGTTTATAAAGATTGTACGCATCTCCAACTACAGCAAAAGATATGAGGTGGCATGCTGAACACGTATTCGATGATGGTGTCATGTGTCACCCGTCAGATTCAGAAGTTTGAAAATATTTTGATCAAACTCATACAGAGTTTGTTGCAAAGCTCAAAACGTCAAATTGGGTCTCTGCACAGATGGATTTCAACCTTTTGATAGTTTCAGATCGCAATATTCATCGTGGCCAATAATAGACAAACCATAAAACTTGAAACTCTGGATGTGTATGAAAGAACAGTATATGTTTCTTAGCGTTCTTGTTCCAAGACCCAAAAACCCTAAGGACAAGTTGAATATTTTTCTACAACCTCTAATTGCAGAGTTGAAACAGCTGTCGACAGATGGTGCTGACTCATATGATGTGTCCAATAAGCATAACTTCAATTTGTGGGCAACCCTTATGTGGACAATTAATGATTTTCCCGCATACTCCATGTTGTCAGATTAGAGTACGGTCGGTCGAACTGCTTGTCCATATTACATGGAGCGATGTGATGCATTTACTCTGAAGTGTAGCGGAAAAATCTTGGTTTGATAACCAACGGAAGTTTCTAGAATGTGATCATCACTTACAAAAACACAAAAAAAAAACTTTCAAAAAAATAGGAAAGTTGATGCTCCCCCGCCAAACATTCGTTCAGGAGTAGAGATATTGGCAGAGATAGATAGACTTGGGTTTCTGAAGGTCACCAAGCTAGAAGCAGAACGCGTTAATGCTCAAATCGCAAAGACGAGCGATTAGAAGAAAATAAGTATTTTTTGGGACTTTTCGTACTGGAGCACAAATTTAGTTTGTCATAATTTAGATGTTATGCACACTGAGAAGAATGTGTTCGATTATGTGTTCAACACGGTGATGAATGTGAAGGGGAAGACAAAAGATACATCGGAATCAAGAGATGAGTTGAACGACTATTGTATTCGTCCATCGCTTCAAGCTGATGACTCGGGAAAGTATTCCAAAACTTCTTACACACTCGATAAAAAGTCAAAAATTACTTTGTGTGAATGGGTTAAGACTCTTAAGTTTACAGACGAGTACGCTTCAAATTTGAAGTGTTGCGTCAGTATGAAAGGATTGAGATTGTATGGGATGAAGAGTCATGATTGTCATGTGTTTATGCAACGATTAATTCCAATTGCTTTTCTAGTGTGTGTGTGTGTGTATATATATATATATATATATATATATATATATATATATATATATATATATATATATATATATATATATATCACCCCTATATATTAATACAAAATTCTCCTAACCTATGTGTCTGCTTCGTATGCTTCGTTTGATAAATAAGAAATTTTGGTGCTTCGTTTGCTTATGTGTTATTCGAGCCTAATATTTATCTAATTTAATGCTTTTATTTTTATTGTATCTTACCTAATTTAATTTTCTTTATTATATTTTTTCTTATTCAATACTTTCTTTTGATTCCCCTAATATAAAAATAGAAATAAATCATATATAATTAGTAGATAAGATCTAAATTAGTTATTTTAATTAAAATAAAAATTACATATGAAATAATTTTAATTAAAAAAGCTTTATTATGAAAATAATTAAATAAGTTTTATTGATAATATAATTTAAAATAATTTTATTTTTGGAGTTTCAAATATTCTATATAGGTAAAGTATGAGTTATTTACAATAATATAAGTATGTAACTAAATATTAGTAATGTATTCAAAATATTAAATTATATACTAATAATAAATAAACATTGATTAAACATCAATACAATGCGACACGGGTTAAGAGTATGATATCTTTTAAATATCTCAAAATATGTAATTAATAATTATTAAAAAATTTATTCTAAAATATATAAAATAATTTAATAATAATAATAATTAATAAAATAGATATTAGAGACGGGTTTAGAATATGACGCCTTGTGAATTTTTGTAAGTATGTAACTAAGATTTAATGAATTTAATTTAAATATCAAATAAAAAATTATTTAATATTTATAATAATTAATAAATAGATTAGACATGTACAAGGTACGGGTTGGGAATAATTATTTTTATTTTTTATTTTAGATTTAAAATTGAGTAATTATCACAAATATCTTTTATATTTATCTTTTGATAAGTTCCGTGCAATACACAGGTGTTAAACAAGTATATATTAATGCAAAATCCTCTTAATCTATGTGTCTGCTTCGTATGTTTCGTTTGGATAATAAAAGATCTTGGTGCTTCGTTTGCTTATGTGTCATCCGAGCCTAATATATACCTAATTTTATATGTTCCATTTACTATATATTGCCTAATTTAATATATTTTTATTATTATATTTAGCCTAACTTTATAGTTTTCTTTTCTTATATTTTGTCTAATTCAATAATTTTCTTTTATACTCCTAATATAAAAATATAAATAAGTCATATATAATTAGTAGAAAAAAAACCTTGATTAATTATTTTAATTAAAAGATAAATTACATATGAAATAATTTTAATTACAAAAAAAAAACCTTATATATCAATATAATGAATACATTGTATTTATAATAAAAGTTGCAATAATGTAATTTTGAAATTTTAAATGTCCTATAGGTAAATTATGATATATTATTTGCAATAATTGGAGTATGTAACTAAATATTAGTAATGAAAATCTAAATATAAGAAAATAAAATTATATAATAATAATTAATTAATATTTATTAGACAATGGCACAATGAGAGAAGGCTTGAGAGTATGACACCTTTTGAATTTTTCAAAGTATGTAATTATAATTACTAATAAAATTAGTTTAAACACAAAAATATAAAATGAATTAATAATAATTAATTAATATAATTAAAGAAGGACTGAAAATATGACATCTTTTGAAATTTTATAAGTATGCAAATATAATTATTAATGAATTTAATTTGAACACTAAAATATAATATTAATTAGTAATTCTAATAATTAATAAATTGAACAGGGCACGGGTTAAGATTCACATCCTTTCAATTTTTTATTTTAAATTTAAAATTTTATAATTTTCACAAATATCTTTTATATTTAATTTTTTATAAATCCCGTGTAATACACAAGTATTAAACTATATATATATATATATATATATATATATATCCCCTATTTTACTAATTCAACACACAACTTGAAATCTAAGCCTCCACGTGGCTTTCTAATTCTTTTTTCTTCTTCTTTGTGTCACGCTTATTTTCTCAAATTTTTCCCCCGTTTTCTTCGCCCCTCGCCAACACTCCCCTTCCCCTCCGTTTTCTTCGTCTGTCTCACCAACCCTCCCCTCCCCAATTTCGTTTTCTTCGTCTGTCTCACCAACACTCCTCTCCCCAATTTCGTAAGTCTTACGAAATTTTTTAAATTCAGAACTGTTATGAAATTTTGTAAACCCCAATTCTTCGCATGTCCTTCATTTTTCCGTTGCTTTTGGATCGAGCCCTAAAATTTTCATCCTATTTTGTTTTTAATTGAATTAAGGGAATCGAATGGTGTCGGGTTATTTTCGGATCACAGTTTATTCCAATTATTGGAGATACTGTTGAATCGAATTCCAGTCCTTAAAGGTACCCCCTTTTTTTCCCCGATTTTGTTGCTGATTTTTGTTATCTAGATTTTTAATTATCTAATGCATTTGTTTATTTTAATCGGTCAAATATGCTCTTCATTCGGTATTTTTTTGGTTGCATGTATTGAATTCATTGTGTAATTAAGAATATATTGTATCCCCAAGCCATTTTCAAATCGTCAGCAGTTTTTTAGCTTTCAATCATTTGGATATTGAAACAAATATGATATGTTGCATCTTTGCAGGTCTCTGAAACTGTGGATGGTGTTGAGACTTTATGGGCTGGAAAAATTGCAGGCTTACATTAGAAGCCACATTGAGTTAGCTATGAAGTTTAAGGAACTTGTCAATCTAACTTAAAAGGTCTGCTATCTTATTTTATACAAACACTTCAACGACTTATTTGTATTATAATAATAACAACAACTTATTGTATCCAAGAAATATGATTTTTATATGATCTTTAGTTTGTTTTCGCCTTTTGCCTAAGGAAAATAATTTGGAGTCTGCTAACAGATTGAACCGCGCGTTATTAGATGCCGTAAACTCGACTGGGAAACTCTTCAGATATCTTGCTTCAGATATATATACTATGATCATAACCGTAGACTAAATTTTTAAATAATAAAAAAATGTAGGTTTTGTCGAACAAGTACGTGCTGCGATTTGCGGTGGGGGCCCCACTGACTGAAGAGAGGCACGTGTTTGCAGCTTGGACGATGTTACAAGAAAAGGCTTCTGATTTACAAAGGAATTTCATAGAGTAAGAGGGCTATATTAATACAGTTATACACACATTATTCGTGTATTTTATACGTTGGATTATTTGGAGGCATTCATTCATCAGCATTTTTCAAAAAAATACACGATAAAATAATTAAATTTTTATGTTTAAAAGTATTATGTTTGAATGAAGAAAATTATGTCTCACGTCACTGGTTATGATATCCTTTAGACAGAGAGAATTTGATCCATTGGATGATTTTTAGAGCATTGTCTGAAAATTTTGTAAAAGTAAAAAATGGTGTCACCACTTTTTGATACAATACAAACCAAGTGCAAGCATGAGTTGGGCAAATGACTAGCAAAATGTTTGATAATGAGTTATGTCTGGGTTTTGAATAGCATCTCAATCTTTGTCACCTTTTTAATGAAAGCTGCAGTCTGTGTATCGGACAAAACTGCGCATTCCATTTATTTCAGAATGATTTCCATAATTATCGGTATGGTTTTTTCGTAATAAGCTAATAAGCTTTACACACTTATTTTGCGCAATCAAGTAGGATTTATGTGTTTGCTTTAATAAAGTATAAAACACTTAACTCAATCTGGAAAGAAAAAACAATTGTTATATGTGAGGCAATTCATTTTCGTGAGAATTTGTCATTTTGTCTTCTTTTGGTAGATTTTAGACAGGTTTATATAGGAAAATAAAAGCTTATCCACTGAGATCACACTGTTTGTCCTCTTCCTAACTTTGTTCCATTACTTTTTACAGGATTCTGAAGGGAAATCCGGTGGTCATCCAGATTCAGGTGAGAGTCTTTGGTTTTTTCACTTATCGTACAAAGTAAAGTTATCTGCTAACCCCCCCTATTTTACTAATTCAACACACAACTTGAAATCTAAGCCTCCACGTGGCTTTCTAATTCTTTTTTCTTCTTCTTTGTGTCACGCTTATTTTTGTGACAAGAACGATAAATATATAAATAAGGTTAATAATGTAGTTAAATGTAGTGTTTTAATTTATTGTTATATATGTTCTCTTATAACTTATGTATTATTTAAGTATTCATTAATGTAATGTATATATATGTATATGAGTTTTTTTTTTTTAAATACCCGTGTTACACACGGGTATTGCGCTAGTATATATATATTTTGTTGCCGCCTTCATGAAATCTTGATGGGAATTTTCTCTTTTTTTTTTCCGATCCGATGGATAGTAGTTTTCATATTTTATTGTAATCGTTTAAAACAATTCTAAAGACGATGACACACATTATATTGATATCGAAACTGATGAATGTACTACCATCACAATAAATATTAAATGTTATATTTGGGATTGAAATAAACATTTCCTTATAAAATCAGGGATTTGAATCTATTTCTTCGTGTTCAGCAATTTAAAATTTTAACCTTTATGGTTATCAGCGATTTGAATCTATTTCTTCGTGTTCAGCAATTTAAAATTTTAACCTTTATGGTTATCAGCGATTTGAATCTATTTCTTCGTGTTCAGCAATTTAAAATTTTAACCTTTATGGTTATCAGCGATTTGAATCTATTTCTTCGTGTTCAGCAATTTAATTTTAATACGAAAATGAAAATCCTTGAATTAAGATGAAGTTCCAGAAACTAGATAAGAAGTAATGTGTAAATGAATGAAGATCAATTGAGTTTTGCCTTCTACTTTGAGTTGTATGTTGTTAATGTGTTAAAGAATTTGCTTTTAGCACTATGTGCTAGTGAATTAATTTGGTTCGAGAGATTTAACTATTTCCATCACGTCAACTTCCGGTCTTGTTTCCTTTTTTTTTTTTTAATCCAATAGAATTTGGGGTTTCAAAACGTCTTAAATTTAACAAGGGAATGTTTACAAACTCGAAAAAAGTGATTTTAAAGCTTTAGTCGATAATCCATCTCCAATAAACAATACTATCTATTACATATTACAACAAGGATACATGGATAATAAAACGAAAAGAAAGCATGAGAATGGAATAAATATATTTATTAATCCTTTTTTTATGATGAAATTTGACATTGTAATTAAATTACAAACATAGCCTCAAGTTAATTCGCCATGAGATAATCTGGTTAGGCATTCGCTCATGAAGTTGGCTGTTCCTTTTAAACACCGAAATTTTACCCTCCCTCAGATTTAGAATCGCTTCGTTTCAAAGTTTGTTTAGACGGTGATAAATATCGACACCGTTTTACGTAAAATTGACATGTGTCAAATAATATTTAAATATAATAATCGCTTCGTTTCAAAGTTTGTTTAGACGGTGATAAATATCGACACCGTTTTACGTAAAATTGACATGTGTCAAATAATATTTAAATATAATAATCGCTTCGTTTCAAAGTTTGTTTAGACGGTGATAAATATCGACACCGTTTTACGTAAAATTGACATGTGTCAAATAATATTTAAATATAATATTATATTTGTAAATGAAATAATATTTTCATATAAAATCTCTATTTTTATAAAAAATAACAAGAACTCCTATTCATACAATGCAACATTCTAATAAATGGCTACGATTTATTACAATTCATTTTATAAAATTATCCATTAAAAATACCCACCTTAATATTTTAAAATACGATTTGAACAAAAATCTTTCTATAACTTCGACCTAATAATTTTAGAAAGAACTCCTATTCATACAATGCAACATTCTAATAAATGGCTACGATTTATTACAATTCATTTTATAAACTTATCCATTAAAAAGTACCCACCTTAATATTTTAAAATACGATTTGAACAAAAATCTTTAAAATACGATTTGAACAAAAATCTTTCTATAACTTCGACCTAATAATTTTAGAAATAAAATGAAAAAGAAATGATGTAAGATACATATTCACATACTTGTAAAGGGAAAAAGGATAAATGGATAGTCATCAGAAAATTAAATGGGGTCACTACCGCCCATGCCAAAGCTATGAGTCGGTCACACTCATCTCACTGCTGCACCAGCTCGTACTCATTCATTCTGCACAACACACCCGCATATATGCATATATACTTAGACACGTGTAAAATCAATAAATAGTTTTTCTTTTTTCGATCTCCATCATCGACATCGTCGCCCTTCTCCATTTGCTACCATGGGTAACATGAGAATTTTGTGCGAATTTGACACTGCTTAGGTGCCGGGAATTTTATTTTGGATCTGTCAATTTGTAATTATTTTTATCAAATATATAAAAGTATTGATGATTTGTTGGATTAGTGTTTGATTCTTTAATTGTATGCATATACATGTCGTTTGGCTACTTGAGAACGACCGATCAAGAAATCGGTAGCTGAAATTTTTCATTATCAGCGAGTTTGGTTAATTTAATCTTAGTTTGGGTTTGCTTTTTCAGGAAATGGTTGAGACGTTAAAGTCATGAATGTTTCTTGTGAGTAACTGAAATCCCTGCATTTGAGTTATTTTTCAATTTGATATTTTTCCAGCTGAATGCGTGATGAAGAACCAGATTTGTGGAGTATTTAGGTTAAAAAAACAATATATTAAAGTTAATTGTAAAACCTCACTTTGTGCTTTCAAACTATAACATTGGCTTTGTTAAGGCCTCTATAAATTAAAGGCCTTGAGTTGAGACTGCTAGAATTTGACGAGATTTATTAATTTGACAAGATTTTAAATTGTCGAGATACTAATTTTACATGTTGCTCCATAGTCAATAACGACAAAAAATTATTTGTGCAAGATTGTTAATTAATCGAAAACCGTTGATCACTTTTTGAACAATACATCTAGGCCTCGTTCGGTTGAGATGATATCCCGGGATAGAGCCGGATATCCTGTGTCGTCGCATTCGGTTGAGCTGATGTCGGCCCAGGATAAATGGAACAACCCGCATATAATCTAATGAAATGGGGATAACTCCATCCCGCCCCATAGACGTGCACAAACGGTTAAAACCGTCCGATTAATTAACCGGCGGTTAATAACCGTCGGTTAATTTAACCGGTTTTTGGTTAACCGTAACCTAACCGGCTGAGAACCGGTTAAGGTTACGGTTAAACCGGTTAACCGGAAAATCGGTGGTTAACCGCCATTTTTTTTTTTAATCAGTCGATCGACTGCGGATCGACTGCTGGATCGACTGAAGGACAGAGAGCGATTTTTGGAAATGCAGTCGATCATTTCAGTCGATCGACTAAATTTCAGTCGATCGACTGAGTTGCAGTCGAACTTTATTTTATTTATTTTTTTGGGAAAAAATAAGTTTAAAAAAAATAAGGATTTGATTTTAATTCTAATATTAAGAATTTAAATTTTAACTTTTACTATTAGAATTAACTTGCCTACGTATCCTCGTAAAGGAATCAAAATCCACGTAGTTCGAATTTTTTTTGTTTGAAAATAATAAGTTAAAAAAAAGGACTTGAATTTAATTCTAATATTAAAATTTAAAATTTAATTTTAACTTGTAATATTAGGATTAAATTGTCTACGTATCCTCGAAAAGGAATCAAAGTCCACTTAGTTCTTTTACTTACCTCACTTACCTAATTACCTATTCGTCGTTGTCATTGCTTCTCGAAGTGGTATCATAATAGTCGCTCTTTTCGCCTTCATCCAATTGCATTTCTTATTCTCGTTTTTCGGCCTTCACCCAATCGGTCATCATCATTTGATTTTCAAGATTTTTGGATGTTAAGGTAGACCGACGCTCATCTAACATGTAGCCTCCCGTGCTGAAGGCCTGTTCAACAGAAACTGCCGAAACCGGAACGGTAAGGACCTCCTTGGCAATTTTAGAGAGAGTGAGAAAAATACTGGCCATTTCTCGACCAAAACTGCACAAGATCGTTAGTAAAACCATCGGGCTTTTTTGGAACCGAAGTCGGTTCAAAAACTCCTAAATAACTATCTAATTCCATTGACCGACTAGCACTAGCCCTTTGCCCTTTTTGTTTAGTATCTTCAAGTAATCTCATATATGAGTTTAGAGCTCCTCGAGGGTCGTTGGGTCTTGTAGAAGTGACGGGGGAAGGGGAAGGGGACACATTAATATCACTAGAAGATGAAGATTGATCGTATTCATTAAAAGTTTGAATTAAAAAGTGTTGTGCTTCGTGAGCAACACTAAGAGGGCTAGGAATTGGTTGTCCACGAGATTCTAAAAAAGGTGTTAATGCATCGTAATAAATTTTAAGTAAGTTTTGAGGACCCTCCATCTGATAATTCGGGTCTAGAATTTTTGCAATTAAAAAAACATTGGGAATGTAATGAAAATATTTGACCCATTTATCCAACATCTCATCGATAATATCACCTAATTCCGGGTTACCGAGTAAAGAACTACAAACAAGTACTATTTGAATACAATGATCAACAAGTATTGAGGAGGTAGGATAATAAACACCGGATAAAGCCACGGTGGCATCGTTAAAAGTTTTTAAAAGGGATATCATATTATAACAATCATCCCACATATTCGGAAACAAAGCGAAATCGACATCTTCATTATTAAAAAATGTACACAATGCATCTCTATATTCAAATGTATCATTAAGTAATTTATAAGTAGAGTTCCAACGATTTGTCACATCAAATGAAAATTTTTTTGGATGCAATTGATTGGTCTTGCAAAATCTTCGCCATTTCTTTTGAAGCGAATCGTGGTTTCGTAGATAAGCTATAGCACTCCTAATTGGTTGAGTCTTAATTTTAAAAAGAGTTAAACCATCTTGAACACATAAATTCAAAATATGACAAACGCATCTAACATGAAAAAATTTGCCGCCAATAGCGGGTGGACAAGTAATTTTTAACAATTCTAAACTAGCC
>BMAC01000450.1:345958-364369 GCA_014905375.1 Phtheirospermum japonicum | reverse complement strand
TATGCCTGTTTTTGCGGCTGATAAATTCATTTCTAATATATATATATATATATATATATATATATATATATTATAATTTTAATCCATCATCGTTATTTATAATTGCAAGTTGAAATCAAAATCATAATTTAAAGTGACAATTTTTTTTTATTTTTTTTAAAATTTAATTAAAAATGATAAGAGATTAATTTTAAAATGATAAGAAATTAATTTTTAAATTAAATTAATTTTTTAATTAATTTTTAAATTAAAAATGATAAAAAATTAATCTTTATATTAATTTTTAAACTAATTTTAAAATGATAAAAAATTAAATTTTAAATTAAAAATGATAAGAAATCAGTTTTTAAATTAATTTTTAAATTAAAAATGATAAGAAATGATTAAATTATGCCATGTAAGCATCAAAGCCCGATTGGGCTTTTTTTTACCAAATTTGATAAATTTGCCAACTTAATGTATGTAGTTTGATGCTGGCCAACATCATGTACCTTTCCTTTTCTGAAAAGTGGCCAACATAATGTATCAAAAATGAAATTTTCCCTTTTTAAATCTAAATTCCTCTCCAAACTAATCAGCCCAATAAGATTTACGACGCAACGAGAGAGCCCAAACACGCCACTCACCAGGGTCCAGTCCAGCAGATATAAATCATACTACGTCGTTTCCAGCTATTGAGAAAGGCGGCGAGCAATATAAAAACGCTGCGTTTTATTCACCAAAAGCACCTGTATATAATAATCTGTTTAGTAGGGGTTTTTTCTAAGAAGAAAGCCCAAAACTCCCCACCTCTCTCTTCTAGGGTTTCTTGACAAACTTAAATCTCATCCATGGATCTCACCAAGAAACGCAAGGCCGACGAGAACGGCAGAGCCTATCCTTTAACCACAGAACTCACCGCGTCCGGCACCCTATCTCCTGAAGACGCCGAGAAAATCCTCGAACCCTTCACGAAGGAGCAGCTCCTTCCTATCCTGCGCGCCGCCGTCCTCCGCCACCCCGACGTCCTGGAGGCGGTGCGCGCCGTCGCCGACGCCGATCCCGTCCAGCGTAAACTCTTTGTCCGTGGACTCGGCTGGGAAACCACCACCGAGAAACTTCGCCAGGTCTTCTCCGCCTACGGAGAACTCGACGAAGCCAATTCCATCGTAATTACCGATAAGAACACCGGAAAATCCAAGGGATACGGGTTCGTGACGTTCAAGCACATCGATGCGGCGGTCTTAGCCCTAAAGGAGCCGAACAAGAAGATCGACGGCCGTATCACCGTGACTCACCTAGCCGCCGCTGGAAATTCAGGTACTTCTCACTCTGCTGACGTGGCGCTGAGGAAGATTTATGTTGGTAACATTCCTTTTGAGATCTCATCTGAGAGGCTGTTGGCTCACTTCTCGATGTATGGCGAGATTGAGGAAGGGCCGCTAGGGTTTGACAAGCAGACTGGGAAGGCAAAGGGCTTTGCCTTCTTCGTTTACAAGACTGAGGAAGGTGCAAAGGCTTCGTTGGTCGATCCCATGAAAACTATCGATGGGCATCAGGTGGTTTGTAAGTTGGCTACAGATAACAAGAAGCCGAAGTCTAATGCGGGGCAGCCTGCTGGAGTTGCTCCTGGCCCTGTGCAGAATTCTGGGCCCATCGGTATGCAGCCGAGGAATTATGGTTATATGGGGTATGGGCAAGGGCCGAATATGCCTCAGCAACCACAGCAGACGGGGATGATGCATCAGAATGCAGGTTATAATATGGTTGGGCCTGGAGGACCCGGTGGGCCAGGTTATAGCAGTGGATATGGAAGTGGTGCGTCTGCTTATGATGGTGTAGGTGTGGCTGGACCCGGGGAGTATACTGGTGGCTACAAAATGCAACCTAGCAGTATTGGAATGCAGGGCTCCGGTGGTTATCCGGATAGTGGGAACTATGGGTATCCGCCCCATCATGCTGCTCCGGGGCCCAGGTTTCCGGCTTACCAGGGCATGCACCCATATTGAGGTAATGGAGTGTTTGGTTATTTGGTAAACTGACATCTTGTTTGCATGGTTCATTGAAAAAATGTGCTAATTTATTGCAACCTATTTAGGTCGTGTAGTTGAATTATGTTAGATAACTGGCTAAAACACCGATTGAGATATACGAACACTGATAACATGTGTAAATGGCTTAGCGTTGCTTGTCGTTTAGTTGGGCGCGGTACCAACCGACTGTGGGCCATCCTTGCTCATGAAGTTGTAATGTGGATATTAATTTGATTTGTCTGGAGAGCTTTTATATGTCATTGAAATGTATAATATTTCTAAAAAAAGCTCATTTATTTCAGTTTATGAGTCGTTAATTAGGAAGTAGGGTTCACGATTTAACATGTCACAATATATTTGAGTTTGAATTTTGAATGATGGATTGAGCTTTACGTGTTTATGTGTTCAGGTATTTTGACAGCTTCTTGGACGCAAATGTTTTAAATGGTTATGGTGATTATGTGATTGCCGACTGTGAAATCTTTGGTTGATGCTGTAGATCTTTGGCTGCAATCTACTACTATGTCTGCACCTCTATGTTGTGGATTTATGAGCATTATTTGTGCTAGAGTGATACCAGAGTTGATACCTTAAGACAATGATGTATTATGTGATTGGCTCTGAAGTGCTATAAACTTGTTTTTGCCTTTTATTTGTTACTTGTCAAGTTTCAGATTATTTTATTTCTAGTTGATTGTAATTGCTACTTCTATCATTTTACTTCCTAGTTGTTACTTGTCTGTTCTACATATATTTTGTTATCTGTGACGCGTTGTGTTTTCTGTCTTTGAAATTTTCCTCCTTTTGTCTTTTGTTGCTTTGATATCTATGTAGGCCTAGGCGGCGCCTCACGTGAGGCCCGAGGCGTCTGAGTCGAGTGCCTCACCAAAGTGAGGCTCTAACCCTTAATTCCCAATGTTCAAACAAAACATAAAAGAAAATTCTGGTTGCTGTCTCTTCTCCTTATCTTAGCCCCTATGCATTCTCCTCCAGCGACTATCATCGTCGGCTGATTTGTTATTCAATTGGTTTTTCTTTTTCTTTTTTACCTTTTCCCCTTTTGTCGTAGATGTCTATTAATTTTAAAACACTAGTATGTGCTGTTTGGCTAGGATACAAACTTGTTATATATTGTTAAAACTATGAATTATGTACCTATTTGTTTATGTTGGTATTTTAATGTTTATCTTTTGTTTTTAGTTCAGTTTTTTTTGAATATTGGTATAGCTTAGCTATTTATATGTATATTACGTCAAAGTGTGAAAATGCTTATTAATACATTTATATTTATATAATATTTTTATTGAAGCGCCATGTTTCAGTGCTCATTCCCTCATGCCTCGCGCCTCGGTGCACCTCACAATGAAGCTTCTAATTCGACATTCCAGTGAATGATAGAGGAATTAGTTGTCACTCATTTGGGGATGGCGCACACCAATTTCTTTTCCTCTCAATTTGTTTGTAGGGCATTGAGTGCTTTCTGTACCCTTTGAAATCTAAATATTAAATATCAGATTTTTTTTAACAAAAATAACATTCCCTGTGAGTGGTTGTTAATTTAACTGTTTGTTTCTGGTTTATTTGAACTTGCAAAATGATATGCTTTCTAATGTGAAGAATTTTAGTTTTAAGTTAACACGATTCTCGTATTGGAATAATTTGGAGCTAATACTGTTCAACCCAGGTTGTGAAATAAGGTCTGCTGCCATTTTGTCTTGTGTTCAAATGAATGTTTAATACCTATTAAAATGGGCCCGGTTCAGGTTGAGAGTACATTAAACATGATTGGTTTCTCCCTTTTTTTTTTTTTTTTTTTCTTTAATGGTCTGGGAACTTGGATATATTTTTCAATAGAAAATCGGGAGACCTAGACATTTGGTTTTATTGCCCATTGTCCTTTTGCTGGTGGCTGTAAACATGCTGAGATTTGGTTTGGGTTTGTACTTGTTGCTTGGTTTAACATCAGAACTTGTTTTGGCTGGTGACCCTGATATTACTGCTGAGTTACGTTTTGAATTATTGGATTTTACTTTTTAGGTAAAAATCCAGAACCATTTTTGGGCATTATGATATTTATGCCAACCCATTAACTAACTAGGTTTGTGTTTCCTGACAAGTTTGAAGTTCTTTTCTGTTTTTGCTGCAGCTGTTTTGGTTCTTATCTGTTTCTGGGTTCACAAGTTTTGACCGCTGACTGTGCCCTCTTGAGATGTAAAGATGATGTCATTGTCATATTCGCGTAATCTCTGTTTTATATATCATAGAAACGATTGTTGACTTTTAAATTCAGGGATAAAGTAGAAACAATGTGAAATGTCGCTGAGAATGAAGGCTAGCCTTGGATCCGCTGTATGGCATGACACGCATATGCGTGTTGGATAAGACAAAAACCGCATAGTTGACCTTTTGGAGGTTTGACTGATCGGATACATTCTGGATATTCTTTTGGATAAGGCGTGGTCAAATTTGAATAGATAAATGAAACTTCGGGAAGATTGAATTTGGACCCTTTGCGCGTTAGTGAGATCGATCCCATTGAGATGTGGGTTCTGTAAGCCAACTCAAACGAGCAGCTTTAGAAGATGATGAGATCAGATGTATGTTCTTGAGGAGGTGAAGTAATCGTCCGTTTGATATTTTGATAGATGAAAGGATATGATATCCGTCCAAACTGACAAATGAGGGGATGAAAGGGATTGTGTTGACACGAATGGGGTCATCGATGGGAGAGGGGGGAGATTACACTATGTGGTGTTGTGTATGTATATCTGCTAACATTTGTACATTAAACTTAAAGTTGAGTTTAGTGTACATTTGACGTCCTTGATGTGTTTGAGAGGTGGTTGAAATTTTGTACTGGCTAAATAATTTGTAATTGATGATAAAAGCGAGATATGGTCTAGTAAAATAATTTCAAGACTCACCAAGTTGATGTAATTACATTATTGTGTTTTGAAACTCTGTTTCTTGTACATTTTGTCTCTTTTAGTTTATTTTAGTCAAGTTATCGTATAAATAATGTTGTTATTTTCTATATCATTGTGGAATCAGGATTTGGAATAGCTCCCGAACAGTATTTTCTGTTTCGATCAACACACACTTCAAATAAATAATGACAAATAAGTTTTTAAATTGAAATGTACGAAGAAGTATAATACCAAAGATGGAAATTCAATCAACACAACATTTTCCACTTGAAACCAACCTACTCTTCTTAGAAATTGAAAATGTGACCTGGAAATATTTAAAAAAAATTTGTCCAACTTCGAAACTCCATGCCTTAAACGTGATGCAAATGACAGGAAAATGTCTTGGTCTTTCTCACTTGAGCTTTGTGTTAAGAATAATGTTCTATCGGAAGGTGTAATTTGTTTTCGTAAAAAAAATAAAAAAATGGTACAATTTGTATAATAGGACTAAATATTAGAGGAATTTTGAAATTGTTTTTAGATTAAGTTACTAAATACCCAAATATATGAAATTACTAAAATTAGAGGATGCCGTAATTTTCTGAAATCGTTTTGAGTTTAACAAATGGTTTTCTATTTTTACTTTTGTGACAACAACTAAAAAAAAGATTTCAAAATCGTTTTTTTCTTTTTTTTTTTCATTTTTTTTTTCTTTCACACATGAACCTCGATTAATTTGCATCTTTCCTCGAAGCGGTGGTTGTTGGATAATTTTCTATAGGATAACGCAAAAATTATCAAAAGGTTTATTGTATTAAAAAAACACAGTTATATTTTAAAATATTACAAAATTATTTATTGATTTTTTATTTATAAAAACAATAAATATCAGGTATTTACAATATTTTAAGCAAGTAATTAGCTAAAATATTCAGGCATCACCATCAGCTAGTTTTTGTATAACCCTTTTCTACATAAAAGCGCAGTCCTTATTAGGAGAACTAGTTAAACTGGACTCCTTTTTTCCTAATTTGTATATGTTATCTCCGAAATTTCTGGTTTCGCACTTTTCAGTATCCTTCTCTAAAACCCTCAGAAAAAAATCGTATCTTGGCTTGGGTGCTAAAGCTTAAAACCTTCAGTAAGTGTTAGCATATTCAAATTTAATTCGTATATTTTGTGTTTGTATACTTCACCGGTCGATTGATTGTCGAAGAGTTTAGTGTTTTGATCATTTGGTTAGCCTTATATGTTGTGATTCTAGAATTATCATTATCATTAGTTTTAGTTTGGTTTGGATTAGAATTAGTGTTTTTATCAGTTCTTTAGAGGTTTATGGTGAGCTCGTGAATTTTAGGGGTTTATACATCTTTTTGTTTTTGGAGTCTATACGCTTTTAATACTGGGAAATAAATTTTCTCTTGATTTTTGAGTTTGCAGTCCTATATCAGGAGATTGTTATCCCTGCAGAAAGTTAGCTGAGAATAATGAGTTCTGAAAGTAAAGCTTTAGCATGGGTTGCTAATTTGAGCCACCAATTTAATAATTTTTGTTCAGAGGCTGATGCCATCATACCTCAGGTATCATCTAATCCCAGTTTAGTTTTTTTTCTTGTTTGTTGAATGATCAATTATGGTCATATAATTTGGAAATATGTAGTCAATAATTTATTTGTTTACTAATAACATAATTTAGGGTTATAAAGATTTTGTTTCGAACTTAGATGCGTGGCCGTATCTAGCACTCTTTCCGTTGCTTTATAATTGCCGTTCAATTACTAATATTACTAATTTAATCTCGCCCCCATCCCTTTCTTCATAATTATCTTATTACCATAAACTTGTCTCGGTTTCGATAAAATTGGATCAAATTGATAAAAAGTTCTAAAATGACAATTAAAAGAGATCGTAGTGAGTATATCTTTAAGCTTTTGGAAAGAGAGAGAACTATATATTGTTTGCTGCCTGAGATATGAAGAGTACTTTATTACATGACTTGGACAGGAACCAATCGAATACCTTCGGAACCGATTTGTTACAGCTGGCGAAAGCCTCAAACAGTTCTGTTCCGAGATATTCGAAGATGCGCTTTCTGTTGGTTGCCTGGATGCACGTGGTCCCACCTCCCCAAGAAAGGATGAAGAAATCACCCATTTGCCCTCTTGTAAACTATCAAAAACAACTCCATTGCCTGCTGAGCCTATGGGCAAAATATATGAAGATTTATCATCAAAAGTGGCAGTTGTGAAAAATCCTGAAATTGAGACATCGGAGCCCTCTAAAAACTCAGTTCAATGTTCGTGGGTCATCGAGTATCCTGAGGAAATTGCTAACTTTGAAGAGGACCATTTTGCCCCTAAGGTGGACGAGAACAAATTACAAAATGACGAAGTTAGTCAAGCTACTTCTTCCACCAGTCCCTGTTCTATGGAGGCAATTCAAACTTGTGGTAATTTCCAATTATCTTTTATCTTCCTCGTAGTTAAAAAAATAGTAAAAACTACCTCTGAGATTTGATTCGGTGTTGAAATGAGGGGCTAAACTGTAATATTTTTATAAACGTGAATCGGGGTTTTGAAATGTTTTCGTGCTTGTGTAGGGTCAGGGGTATTTTTTTTGTAAATTTGAAAGAGCTGTGTGCGTGTGTATTTTTTCTTGTTATTAGGCCAACCCTCAGGGATACCTTTTGTAATTAACCCTGTTATTTAACTATGCATTGTTTTTGGCATTCTCTTAAAATGGAACACCACAAAATTGTTAATATCTTTAGTAGCTACTAGCTATTAAATACATTGTGATCACTGTATTTAGAAGATGATTTATATTCTTTTTTACCCCTATTCGCCTATAAGATCCCCCGTTGTATTCATTTTGCATGGCCTGCACTTGTGTTGATAATTTTGCTCAAGCATTGTCTCGTAGCTGCAATTCTTTTTCCCGTGCAGATACTTAAAATAGTTTCTGATTTTTAAAATTATGTTCTTATATGTTCTTTAAATCCAAAATTGAAACATATCCAAATGTAGATATTTCACTTACAGTTAATATTCTTCATTCTTGAAATCCTGTTGAAAATTCCAATTTCTGTTGCTTTTATAAATATCAAAGTATCTTGAGATGCACACATCCATGTTTAAAAGGAACTTGAGAAATTAATGTGTTATTGTTCTAACGAATGATCTTTCGTTATGGTTTGGTTTCAGTTTCGAGTTTGTCAGAACTTATCGACACTGGAGAGTCAAAAGAACTGGTCAGCAGTGACGATGATTTTTGTTCCGAGGCAGATAACGTTTCTTACCAGGTGCCCTTTTACCTTTATTTCTGTAAACTTTAAGTGATCTTTTTTTTCCTCTAATATATTTGACAAACTTACAGAAAACTGAGACTTTAGACCAGATTACCAACAATGGTTTGCGTAAAATTGCGTCTCAAGATTTTGATGATGAAGAAACAGAAGCCAAAGGATGGGAGAAATTGGATAGAGATCCATGTGATTCTGATTGGGAGATTATCTAAGTCAAACTATATCTTGTAACCGTAACGCATGTAGTTAATAATCTCGAGTTGAAATATTAGGTAAAGTAACGGGAAATAAATATGTGCAGTTTTTATTTATTTATATATTATTTTTGTTTTTCTTGTAATTAATTAAAAAGAAGTGAATCACTTTTGCTTCTCCAGGAATTGGAACATGAACATTATTCTCTCTCCCTGGATAATCACTTATTCGCTGTAGACTTGCACATTTTATTACTTAATTTGGATGGGTTGGTTGAAAATGGAGGTGGCTTGAGTTCACTCTTCTCAGGTGGTTGGAATTAAGGGTTAATTATAGAATCACCCCTGTGCTTTGGCCCATTCATACACACACACACACACAAAAAAAAAGGAGTTATAAGTGCGAATATTTCTGCTATTTTTTTTTATATATTCCCAACGTGATGCACATTCAGATTTTTTTTAATATCTTTCTGCTGTACTGCCTCTCCAGTTATCTGCTTTCCCCATTTGCTGTATGTCTGTTGCGATATATTAGCTGTGCTTTATGGTAGATATTGATATATGAGGATTGTTTCCTAAGCTAAAAATTATGACAACCTGTATGATAATCTAAGGCAACCTACCTATTGTAATATATATGTACATGATACACAATATGAATAATAACATAAGCCTTCAAGCCCTTCTGCTAGAACTTTCATGGTACCAGAGCCAAGCCGGCAAATGTCCACAAGCCAAAACAATGGCAGACAATGAAACGCCATCACCACCACCAAAACTTGACATAAGTTCATCTTCTTTTCTTGGTCCTCAAGACCGCCCCGACAATTCCATTACTCCAGCTCGGTTTTATGGTGAGAATTACGCTGATTGGGCGGGTGAAATAGAGACCGCTCTACATGGTAGACGTAAATTTGGATTTATGGATGACAAAATTACTCGGCCGATTCCACCTTGTACATAGGCAGATTGGACTACAATCCATGCCATGCTTGTTTCTTGAATTACCAGCACCATCGCTCCAGAGGTAAAATCTACTCTTTTAAAATATAAAGACGCTAAACGGTTGTGGGATACGTTAGAATGTTTTGGTCTCGTTAATGGACCACAAATTCAACAACTAAGATCATCCATTGATAGTTGTGTTCAAACTAAAACCATGAATGTTGCTTGTTATTATGGTAAATTGACGGAATTGTGGAAAGAGTTACACAATCACGAACCATTAATTACCTGCTCTTGCTGCTCGAAGTGTGAGGCTGGGAGAGATCATGAGAATAGGCGTGAGAATGATGTGTGAATCTTAATGGGTTTGTATGTTGATTATTATGTTCACTTGAGATCGAGTATCCTTGCTCAAGACCTACTATCGTCCCTAAATCGCACCTATCAATTAGTCGTTCAAGAGGAACATGTTCGAACAACCACTACCGTCTCTGAGGCCGGAGGCGGTGGGCTTTGGTTCGGGTTTTTGAACAAATTCATGTTGATTTGTGGGGTTCAGACATAAGTCCTCTTTTTTTTTTTTTTAAACTATTGTGGATGATTTTTTTTTCAGTATGTGGATTTATTTTATGGTTGATAAAACAGAGCTTTTTTTACTGTTTATGTCTTTTATTGCCATGGCTTAATGATGTTTTTCTCAAATCATAAAAATAGTGAGGAGTGGTAACAAAATCGAATTTAATTGTTTGCTTGATCTTTTTTCTGCAACTGGTATTTTTAATCCAAACTTAATATGTGAGAACTCCTCAACAAAATGGGAGAGTATAAAAGAAAATACAAACATATTTTGAATGTTGCTCGTGCTTTAATGTTTCAAGTTGCCTATTTACTTTTGGGGAGAAAGTGTTTTGGCTGCGGCCCATTTGATAAATTGATCTCCATCCAATATTCATGACAATCTAACTCCTTATGAGATATTGTTTAGCTATACTCCTTCTTACGATACGATTAGTGTGTTTGGGTCTTTATGTGTTGCTCACAATCAAAAGGATAAGAGAGAAAAATTTGAGAGGCGAAGTCGTAATATCTTTGTAAGGTATCCTATTGTCAAGAAGGATTGGGAGTTTCTATGATCTATTCTTGACAAGAATGAGTTCTTTGTCTAAGGAGATGTGAAATTTCTTAGGGTATTTTTCTGTTCGTTGATAAGGAAGCTACGAACATTAAACCTTATTATTTTTTTGAGTTAAATGTTGACATTGATTCGGATTTTGTGGAGTTTTTGGTTAAGGGTGTGATCACCAAATACTCTACTCCCACAATAGTCCATCCTAATGTCGAGTCTATGCCAGCACCCACTACAACCAAACCCACAAGTACAAGTTTGGAAGAGACCGATGCTACAACATCTCCTCTTCTTAACAATGAACCTGATTTGAACAGCTTGATGGGTTCGGTTTCTACCGAGAATGCCATTGTTGCTTCTAAAGAAACTAAATTAGAGAAAGCATTGGGTCATGAAATGAGACCTAAAACTTCTTCAGTGTTACTTCATGATTATATTATTAATTATGACATTAAAGAGAGTCCATCGAATCCCTTTACTTCCCCTCCAAAATATACCTCGAGTACTCTATTTCATATAGCATATTATATAAGTCGTGATAATTTTTGTATACCATATCGCAAGTTTCTTGCAAGGGATGAACCCCGTTCTTTTAAGAAGTCCATGAAAATTGATGGGTGGCGAAGTGCTATGATGGAGGAGATCCAAGCGGGGATAATGGAATTTGGACTTTAGAACCCCATTTTCTATAAAAATGCAAATTGGGTAATCAATGGGTCTATAGAACCGAGTTTGCGCTTTTATAAACTGGAAACTCCATCATATGGATGTGGATAATGCATTTCTTCATGGAGATCTTGATGAAGAGGGATATATGAGATTGCCTCCTTAGATTTGAGTCTCTTGATCTTAACTTGGTTTGTATCCTTCAGAAGTCATTGTTTGGTTTGATGCAAACTCCCCGGTGTTGGTTTACTAAGCTCATTATGGCTTTGAAGAGGTATGATTTTTTGTAATCTTACTCTAATTATCTCTTATTTACTTGCACTATTGTTCAAATCAATATTTTGGTGTATGTTGATGATCTGATACCCTTTGGCAATAATTCTGCTGCCTTGCAAACTTTTAAGGCTTATTTGAGTGATTGTTCCGTATAAAAGATCTTGGTGTGCTCAAATAATTGCTCGGTATTGAGGTCGCTAGGAGTTCTTTCGGCTTGTTCCTATGCTAGCGCAATTGCACTCTTGATATTATTAACAAGGTTGGTATTTCAAGTTCCAAACTAGTTGATATTCCTATTGAACAAAATAATAAGCTTAGTCTAGCTACTAGTGCTAAGCTAGATGATCCAGAATCGTATCAATGACTTGTTGACCACGTTGTGTATTTGGGTATAGAAAAGGTCGATTTGGCTAATTTTGTATACATTTATACAATTCATGTAGGAAAGAGCACTAGAAGGCTACTTTGTGGGTTTTACGATATTTGGAAGGGACTCTGTGGCAAGTTATTTGTTGCGTGCCAATAATAACTTGTTTCTTCAAGAGTGGTGAGATTTGGATGGGGTCGCATGCCCACTTACACGAAGATCATTGACTAGATGGCTCATCTTTCTTGGTCAGATGCCTATTTCATTGAAGATGAAGAAGCAACATACCGTCTCCAAGTCATCCGCAAGGCAAAATATAGATTCATGGAAACCATCACTTATGAGTTGAAGTGACTTAAATGATTGCTGCTAAGTCTAGAAGTTCATCATTCTAAAGCTATTCCTTATTTTTTTTGATAGCCAGACGACTTTACATATTGCTAGAGATCTGATTTATCATGACAGAACGAAGCATATTGGGGTTGATTGCCACTTTGTTTGTGATGCTAATATGAATGGTTCAATTGAGGCTTCATATATTCCTACAATGGTTCAAGTGGCGGATATTTTTACAAATCTTGGCAAGAAACAATTCGATTTTCTTCTTGGCTAGTTGGCCATCTTGAATTCGCATGCTCCAACTTGAAGGGAGTGTTGCAATATATTTGGAGTTATTTATGGTACTATTGATGTATATTATATTACGATATGTAAACATTAGTTATTTAGATTTGTCTATATTCACTTTAAATTGTATTTCTTCTATATATCTGACTGGGTGCATTGTAATATTCATGTTGTTGTATTTGGTGTAAGTATCTGGATAAGTGCATTGTAATGTTCCTACTAATGTATTTAGTGTAAGTATCTAGATACATTGTAGTGTAGCTTTATAAATACCCCTACTATTTTTAAATAAAAGTATTCTCTCAAAAACCTCTTTATGGTATCCAGAGCAATAATAGGCTAACGCCAAAATTCCTTCATTTCTCTCGTCACAATCCCATTTGTTTTTTCTTTTCTATCATCCCATGACTTCCACTCCAAATACCAATACCTCCTCTACCTTAGTGGTAATCAACGCCACTGCACAACTCCTCTCAAACCAAACTCTACAAACTACACCGCGTGGAGGTTCCAGTTTCAAACTCTTCTCATGGGTTACGATCTTCTTGGCATTGTTGATGTCTCCATGCCATGCCCTCCTCCCACCATCACGTCCAACAACGTGACCACACCGAATCCTCAGTACTTACAATGGATTTGTCAAGACCAACTATTTCTCAATGCTATCATTTGCTCTGTTACACCATCCCTGATCTCCTTCATTATAGCGGCAAAAACATCCTTTGATGCTTGGCAAAATTTGGCCACCATTTACGGTAAACCTAGTCGTGGTCAAATTCTTGCTCTCAAGAATCGACTCCATAATCCTATCCAAGGATCCAAATCCATCACTGAATTCATGCATGAGATCAAAACCACGATTGACGAAATCTCCCTTCTTAGCGTTTCTATTGATCCGGAGGATCTTGCCATCAAAGCCCTTCATGGCTGTAAAATTAGAAGGTCTATGGATATAAGAATAACTCTCGTACTCACGATATTGTTAATCAATGTTACCAACATCAGTTAACAACATCGACCAGAGTAAATTAAATTTATGCAGCGGAAATTAAAATACGAGAACACGATTAAACAAATTCAGTTCACAAGTAAAAGTACTTGTGAACTTGGGTGTACAAACCCGAAAACTATATTACTTTCTTTTTAAGTTCAATACAAAGTATAAAGTAATATATGAAAACTAAATATCAAGGAACTTGATACTAAATACTTGTTGTCGGAATGGCAAGATCTTCTCCGTCGGTCACGCAACTTCGAAGAGCTTGTTAATCACGATCAATGGCTCCAAGTAGTTCTTTGTGTTCTTCCTTTTCTTGTGCGTCTTGCGTCGTGCGACTTATCTTGAAAATTCCCGTGCGTGAAAGTCGTCAATGTAAGCTTTAGGATTCTTTGTCTTAAATAAACAATCCTAGAATCCTAAACTTGGTAAATACCTAAAAACAAATCTTAATCACAATTTAGGAATAATTAAAGTCTTGTACATAAACTAGGAAACACAATATATTCCTAAATCTAGTTTCCTAATATATTTTGGGCCTAAGAAAGGCAAATAACAAAATAAAGAATTATTCCCAAGAATAAAATCCTTAACAATCTCCCCCTTTTGCCTTTCTGGACAAAATACCCAAGACGCATGAAATACCCAAAAGACTAAAAACTCCCCCTGAATTAGAAACTCCCCCTACATGAAGTAACCATTAATCACATTCACAGCAGCGTCTTCTACATTCTTCTCCCCCTTTTTGTTCTGAAAGCAAAAGGACCTCAACAAACGAGTCCCGAAGTGCATGGTGCTGTGCAACCTGGTTGTCAAACAAAGTAATCCGGGCTCGGACAAGTGGAGCGGAAAAATAAACCATGTTGGTACTGATGTTGGGAATACCAGAACCAACATCATACATGACACCAGCTCAAAGAGGCGCCTTGGTGCCTAAAAAATGTAATCAGATTCTGCTTCACGAAAACACCAATGGGGGATTCGACGCTCAGCAATCAAGAGCCTCGATTTTGAAATCCCAATAACAGCTCTTCAGCTTCACTCGCCAAGAACCTCGTGGAGATTGGTTCCATGTCTTCAATCTCGACGGCTTGAGACAGAGCCTCATCAGAGCTAGCAGAGTGGTCGGAGGCAAAAGTTGACATTGGTGCACTGGCAGATGGAACATTGTCAGAATCGAAACTTGGAGGAGAGGCAGGATTATCTGTGGGGGATGTTGGTTTCAGTGTCACAACACCAGAACCAACATCAGCTGACACGACAGATTTGGACTTCTTCTTTTCTCTCTTTGGGTGGAATTTTCTTATTAGCTAGACGCAAAGTATGTTTCTGGAGCTTTGCTGGGTGATGGTGAATTCGATATTTTGTAAGAGATTGAAAACAACTACAAACAAAAAATCGAGTGTCGCAGACAGTAAAATTTGGAGAAAGAAAAAGTAAAATTAAGAAAATAACTCCCCCACTCTTTCTCAAAATAAGACACACGATCTCAACTCAACTACTCCATCATCTCAATTTTGGAGATAAAAACCACAAATCCCAACTACAAATTAAAACCGAGATAGAGCTAGATTTTTATAAACCATCACCATAGTTGAACAAAGCCTTTGCAAAGCAATTTTTCACTCGCCAAACTAATCTCTTATTACCTGTCCAACCCTCCGATTATAACACCACTGAAACACGCGGTTAGCAAGATTCAAAACAAGATTAAGAGAATTCAAGATAGACACGAGCACAAACAACAGAACGCACAACAAGATGGAATCTTCACAAAGTATGAATGTCCTTCGGGATGCCTAAAAATCATGACCTAAAAGGTTAAAACAGAACACTTTATGATTTCAGTGACTTGATCCAATGTTGCTTTTTATTGCTAACAACATTATAAACCAACATTGCCTCAGGTGAAGTCAATGAAAATTTACCCCTTAACCCAAGTTAATGACTACGTCAAGATCTCTCAAGAAGCTAATATTTAAAGATTGGATCATTTTGTATCCAGATTTTCTTCATCCTTGAAGGGATTTGAATCTTTTAATCTTCAGCAATTGCTGTTAAAAACCTCTTATTTTTGGACCTGGGAGAAAACCTGTTTCTGCGGATAAATCCCACAATCACCTAATTGAAGAGGTTGGTTCTTTTTGCCATTACTTTTATTGTAACACAGGACCTTATTGAACTTTCAATCAAACTCAATGCATTATGATTATGTATGAAAAGAAAGATAAAAAATGCATGCAAAAGTATACAGATGTTGTGACTGATGTTGATAAGAGGTGTCACAACATCACAAACCATCATTGGTTAGACAATGCACATACCGAGATCTCTTCTCAAACGAGAGAAGGTCTCGAAATCTAATGCCTTAGTGAAGATGTCAGCAAGATGATTGACTGTTCCTATATGCTCAAGGCTAACTATCTTCCTCTCAACCAAATCTCGAATGAAGTGGTACCTTATGTCAATGTGTTTGATTCGAGAAAGCTGGACCAGATTCTTCGAGATATCAATGGCACTGGAATTGTCACAAAGCACAGTCAATGTTCTTCTATGTAGACCGTAGTCCTCTATCATTTGGTTCATCCACAATAACTGTGTACAAGCACTTCAAGTTGCAATATACTCGGCCTTAAGAACATCCTCTACTCGCTTGGGCTCTGTTTTGGAAAAATACAAAGATTCTCGAGTTTTAGAACAATTCGTAAACAAGCAAACAAACCTTACCATCTCTTTGAAATTTATTTGTCATTTTCTTGTAGTTCTTTCATCGAGATCTCCAATGATTTGGCTCATAGGATGATTCTTCTGAATTCTTGAAGGAATATTTCTCTGATTCAGGTCAATGGGTTCAACTGGATTCTCCACACTTGGATTAGAATCTGATTTTGCGGCAGCTGAAGTTGATGTTGTTATACCCGTATCAACATTGTTACCAACATCACTCAAATCTCTGGGTTCAGCACCTGCATCTCTGTTTTCAATACGTGCACTTTCATCTACAGGAAGTGTGACACTATTTTGAGAATTTTGATCATAAACCAGATCATCCTCCTCAGCAGGTTTAAAACCACTCATCAAATCATCAAACTTGARGTTAACRGACTCAATCATGCAACACGTTCTAAGATTAAACACTCTATATGCATGACTATTTCGAGAGTATCCCATGAAAACACATTTATCACTCTTTGAAYCAAGATGATTTCTATCATTTAGCACATAACAAATGCACCCAAAATATGAAAATCACTCAAATTTGGCTTTTTATCCATCAATAATTCATAGGGAGTAACACAAGATCCTGGTCTAAAATACACCCTATTAATTATATGGCATGCAGTGTTCATTGCTTCTGCCCAAAAACGTTTAGTAACCCCATTTGAAATAAGTATAGTCCTAGACATTTCTAAAAGAGATCTATTTTTGCGTTCAACTATCTTATTTTGTTGGGAGGTGATGGGTGAAGAAAATTCATGAGTTATAACAACTTTGGAACAATATTTTGAAAAGGATGCATTATCAAATTCTTTTCCATGATCAGACCTAATCCTACCAATGATCATACCAAATTGCACACACAACCTTTTTGCAAGTTTTTTAAATATTTTGAAAGTCTCAGATTTTTCTTTTAAAAACTCTACCCAAGTAAAGCGGGAAAAATCATCTACTAGCACAAGAACATACCTTTTACCACCAAGACTCTCAACTTCAAGTGGTCCCAAAAGGTCAATATGAAGGAGCTCGAAACAATATGAGGTAGTGAGACTTTGTACTATTGGATATGGAACCTTAACTTTCTTACCTTTCTGGCATGCCTCGCAAACTGGAATGTTTTTTGTGTTGAGCTTAGGTAGTCCGATCACAGCATCCTTTTTGACCAAACTTTCCATCATCTTGTAATTGACATGCTCGAGATTTTGATGCCACACCTCGACATCACTCAATTAAGACATCTTGCAAAACACATCATCATTGATTTGATAGCAATTATCTGAGGTCCTCTGACCAATGAGAATACATGCATTGCCTTCGTCATAAACTTCGCATCTTTCACGAGTGAACTTGACATTGAAACCACCATCGCACAGTTGGCTAATACTTATCAAGTTCGCCGTTAAACCTTTAACCAGCAACACGTTCTCAAGCTTTGTAATACCAGGTACATGAAGGGTTCCTTGTCCAATGATTTGGCCATTTGCACCTCCACCATACTTAATCTTTGCTCACCAAGAAGGATGCTGAGCTAGAAAAGGTGAAAACCGAGTTGAAGGAGGCCCAAGAAACCCTCACAAACCTCAACAAAGGCAAGGCCACGGTGGATGAGATTCTGGAATCGAGTATCCCGGATTGTTCAAAAACACGGGGATTGGATACAAGCATGTTCAAAAGCCAATTTCAAGTCAAAAGGTGAAGTCGACCAAACGCCACAAGAGAAGAAGAAGACAATACGTGTGCCATCACTGTGGTGAACCAGGTCACATACGACCATACTGCTGGAAGCTTGTTGGCATGCAAACTCATTTTTAAAAGGTCAAAGCTGACTGCTGAATCCCATGTTGGTTCCCGTGTTACCAACATCAATACCAACCACCAGGTTCAAACGCTCACCAAGAAGGATGCTGAGCTAGAAAAGGTGAAAACCGAGTTGAAGGAGGCCCAAGAAACCCTCACAAACCTCAACAAAGGCAAGGCCACGGTGGATGAGATTCTGGAATCGAGTATCCCGGATTGTTCAAAAACACGGGGATTGGATACAAGCATGTTCAAAAGCCAATTTCAAGTCAAAAGGTGAAGTCGACCAAACGCCACAAGAGAAGAAGAAGACAATACGTGTGCCATCACTGTGGTGAACCAGGTCACATACGACCATACTGCTGGAAGCTTGTTGGCATGCAAACTCATTTTTAAAAGGTCAAAGCTGACTGCTGAATCCCATGTTGGTTCCCGTGTTACCAACATCAATACCAACCACCAGGTTCAAAC
>BMAC01000450.1:301342-342806 GCA_014905375.1 Phtheirospermum japonicum | reverse complement strand
CATAAAAACTCGCACATTCTACGGCGGTTATTTGAGAACTGCCTTGAATTAACAGGTATTCACGGCGGTTTTAACAAAACCGCCGTAAAAACTCGCACATTCTACGGCGGTTATTTGAGAACTGCCTTGAATTAACAGGTATTCACGGCGGTTCCTTAAGAACTGACGTTAATTAGTTCACAGGTTAATTAGTTCGCTGGATTTAACGTCGGTTCCATTAAAACCGACGTGAATATGATGACATTTAACGGCGGTTTTATTAGAACCGCCGTAGAAAGTTGTCAGCCATGTCACCGATCCGCGTCTTGCCCAAAGCATGTTGTTTCGACCGTTGATCCATGTCTCATCCGACGATGTACATTAGAAATTAAACCAAAAAAAAAAAAAAATATATATATATATATATATATATATATATATATATATATATATTTTAAACCTAAAAAACAATTAATATTAAACAATTCCCCAATTCCTTCAACACGACCCCAATTCCCCACCCAACATCGACAAAATCAAACAAAAACTCCTAAAGTACGGCGTCGACCCGACACCCAAAATCCTACACAATATCCGCAAAAGGAACTCCAAAAATTCAACCTTGGGAGCGGATGGAGACGCTTCGATTGAGAGAGCTCGCGATTGAGAACACGGGTTACGATGGAGATAGATTGAATCCCGAGCCTCTGAGGGAGCTGGGTGATGCAATTGAGTCGAAAGGGATAAATTCGCGTGGCCTGTGAATAACGATATAGAGCTTGATGCAGCGAACCTGAAGCAATTAAGCTTCTCATAAACAGGTATGTATGGCCACGAATATATCTTTTTTAGTTTTATTGTCTGGGCCACGAGCTTCGAATTGTGGGATATTTAGGTTTTGTTGGTTGAGCTTAAAAAAAATAAATCCACAAATAGATATTTTTCTTAGACTTATTTGAATAAACCTGGAGTGCTATGGTGAAGGAGTTCAAGAGAGTTGGATTAAATTATTTTTCGTTTTCTTTTTAAAGTGTGGATAAACACTACTACAGAAATAGCTTTCTAAGGCTGTTAATTAAAGGCGGTTCACTAAAAACAGCCTTAAAAATTCTTTTAACGGCGGTTGTGGCTAAAACCGCCATTAAAAAAATCATTTTACGGCGGTTTTCTCAAAATCGACGTTAAAATTAGATATCAACTGATTTTCACGGCGGTTTTAACAAAACCGCCATAAAAACTCGCACATTCTACGGCGGTTATTTGAGAACTGCCTTGAATTAACAGGTATTCACGGCGGTTTTAACAAAACCGCCGTAAAAACTCGCACATTCTACGGCGGTTATTTGAGAACTGCCTTGAATTAACAGGTATTCACGGCGGTTCCTTAAGAACTGACGTTAATTAGTTCACAGGTTAATTAGTTCGCTGGATTTAACGTCGGTTCCATTAAAACCGACGTGAATATGATGACATTTAACGGCGGTTTTATTAGAACCGCCGTAGAAAGTTGTCAGCCATGTCACCGATCCGCGTCTTGCCCAAAGCATGTTGTTTCGACCGTTGATCCATGTCTCATCCGACGATGTACATTAGAAATTAAACCAAAAAAAAAAAAAAATATATATATATATATATATATATATATATATATATATATATTTTAAACCTAAAAAACAATTAATATTAAACAATTCCCCAATTCCTTCAACACGACCCCAATTCCCCACCCAACATCGACAAAATCAAACAAAAACTCCTAAAGTACGGCGTCGACCCGACACCCAAAATCCTACACAATATCCGCAAAAAGGAACTCCAAAAATTCAACCTTGGGAGCGGATGGAGACGCTTCGATTGAGAGAGCTCGCGATTGAGAACACGGGTTACGATGGAGATAGATTGAATCCCGAGCCTCTGAGGGAGCTGGGTGATGCAATTGAGTCCGAAAGGGATAAATTCGCGTGGCCTGTGAATAACGATATAGAGCTTGATGCAGCGAACCTGAAGCAATTAAGCTTCTCATAAACAGGTATGTATGGCCACGAATATATCTTTTTTAGTTTTATTGTCTGGGGCCACGAGCTTCGAATTGTGGGATATTTAGGTTTTGTTGGTTGAGCTTAAAAAAAATAAATCCACAAATAGATATTTTTCTTAGACTTATTTGAATAAACCTGGAGTGCTATGGTGAAGGAGTTCAAGAGAGTTGGATTAAATTATTTTTCGTTTTCTTTTTTCCATGAACTGTTTTTCGTATAATCTTGAATTAGATTAGATGTAAAAAAAAAGGTTAGTTGCTACTTGGTAGTTATATATATGGATATATCACATCTTGATGCTTGTATTTCTTTGGCAGGTCAAAAAAGTAAATGGCGGACGCTGAGGATATTCAACCCCTTGTTTGTGACAATGGAACAGGCATGGTCAAGGTAATAATGATTGTATTTATTCTATCCTTAACAAGAAATATTGTAGATATTGTTTGCTGGTTAATTGATTAATTGATCAATTAATGTTTTAGGCTGGATTTGCTGGAGATGATGCTCCAAGGGCCGTGTTCCCCAGCATCATCGTTCGCCCACGCCATACGGGTTTGATGGTCGGGATGGTCCAGAAAGACGTGTATGTTGGTGACGAGGCCTAGTCCAAGCGAGGTATCCTTTCTCTGAAGTATCCTATCGAGCACGTTATTGTTAGCAATTGGGACGACATGGAAAAAATCTGGCATCATACGTTCTACAATGAGCTCCATGTTGCTCCTGAAGAGCACCCTATTCTTCTTACTGAAGCGCCTCTCAATCCAAAGTCTAATCGCGAGAAGATGACTCAGATTATGTTTGAGACCTTCAACTCCCCTGCCATGTATGTTGCTATTCAGGCTGTTCTGTCCTTGTATGCCAGTGGGCGAACGACTGGTAAGTTTGGTTCATCTTGTTATCGTCATGCTAGCTTATTTTTTGTTCGCATTCTTGGATTTGTGCTTGGCTTGAAAATGCATGAATTTTGAGGTGCTAGCCATTATTGTCCATGATCGTTTTGAAACCTTGGGATGTTTATTTCAATTAAAAATTGTTCAACCGATTTTTTCCCCATATTTATTAAGGGTTTATTTTGCTATTTGACATTAGATAGCTGGGACCGTATTGCTGTTGTGGTATAAGAACTGGGAAATCTAGAAGAATGGGATAGTCATGCTAACTTATTGTCCACACAATTTTTGGTTTGTYTTTGGTTTGAGAGTGCTTGAAGAAGTCTCTGCCACTGTAAACCCCCCACCATTTARTMTTGGGTAGAAATGTTTTTTCATGTTGAGAAATCTTCATAGTCCACTAATTACTTTGCTTATCATATCTTGCACGCATGAAACGTTCTTCACATACATTTATTATATATTTGAGATACTAACCATTATTATCTATGGCAAATAGGAGCAGCTGGTAAGTTTTATCGAGCTTCAAAAATAATTATTAATCTATTTGAGCTTTAGTCGAGCCCCAACGTGAATTTATTCGCCAAAGCTATTTGATTTGATTGTACTATTATTATGTTACCTTTTAATAATATTTCAGATTAATTTAATATGTTGTGGGTATCATATGATTGAATACAATTTTAGCATTTT
Organism: Phtheirospermum japonicum; assembly: GCA_014905375.1. NCBI lineage: Eukaryota > Viridiplantae > Streptophyta > Magnoliopsida > Lamiales > Orobanchaceae > Phtheirospermum > Phtheirospermum japonicum. Next base: position 339,205 of record BMAC01000450.1, on the reverse strand, counting down.
GTTTTTCTTTTTCGGAATTCTGTGATTTGAATATCTCTGGAGTTTGCTGCCTTTGCCATTCTTTCTGATCCGGATGTTAATTATTGATTTTTGGATGTTTCTTTGACGATGAAGTATATTAGGTTGCTTATACAGTGGATTACCTAAATGATTTTCTACGTGAGTGATTATTCTAGTTTATTATACAGTGGATTAGCTTGCATAAGATTTTGTCTATAGGTTTAAGTGCTTGTAGAGATTAGATCTTGAATGCTTGCATTTCTTTTAGGTCTTGCGGCTTAATTGTATTTACGGTTATTAGGGTACTGATTCTTTCCTGCTGAAGTTGCAGCTTCTGTCCGCACTATTAGGGTACTGGTGTGTATGTGAGTGTCAATTCCAGATTTTGGAACTACTCTGTATTTGTCATTTGTGACACCCTCAGATTGAAATTATATTGTATTTGCAACAGGTGAATAGCAGTTTAACAGCTAAAAGAGTGCCATCTTTACCTTCTTTTTTTATGGGCGGATATAATTATGTACAAGACTAATGGGCATTATGGAGAGTTTTATTAATATAGTTGGCAACAGTAGTGCAATCATATATTCACCCCCACCCCCCACCCCCCCTATTTTCAAGATATATGTTAAAGTTCCTTATTTCGTATCTTTAAAATTCTCATGGATCCTCACTGTTTTACTTTAAAATGGCTCGAGTCAGTATGAATTTGTGGAGCTTAGTAGCTTGGTTGAGTTATTTGTTACTTTAATGCTTATTCCTCAAGTTCATGAGACATCTTGAGTTCTGCAGTGTAACTGGTGTTTTTGTCCAAAGTTAACTTCTGCCTTTTACTTCTGAGAGGAAAAAAAAAATCTGTGCTGTGTCATTATGCTTATGTTTGTGAGATTACATATTAATGTAGTTATTTTACTTAACCTGAAGTTATATACCTGCGTCGTAATATGAAAATGTGTATTATTATTATTATTATTATTATTATTATTATTATTATTATTATTATTATTATTATTTATTCTGAAATGTAGCTTGTGAAATCTGTACTTTACATTAACTAAGAGGATGCGTTTCAATTTTGTAACTCACTTCATGATGTGTCTTAATTAACTTGTCCTTGACAATATCTATGTGCATTAGGATGGTGTCATCCTTGGAGCAGACACACGGGCCACTGAAGGCCCGATTGTTGCTGATAAAAACTGTGAGAAGATCCATTATATGGCTCCTAATATTTACTGTTGTGGAGCAGGGACTGCTGCTGATACAGAAGCTGTTACAGGTATTATCAACTTAATTATCTCTCATGTTTTATTGATTACTATTATATTTTCTTCTCTGCTCGTGACTTTTTTAATTATTAAAAATACTGTTTTCTTGATGCAATGCTTTTGCCAGACATGGTTAGCTCTCAGCTGAAGCTACATCGCTATCATACTGGTCGTGGGTCGAGGTTGTGACAGCTCTCTCCCTTTTAAAGTCTCATCTTTTTAGGTGAACGTTTGTTCCGAGCTTGGTTCTTAATAGCATCATCATTTTTAGTATAAGAAGATTATTTTCTAAAAATACCCTGATTTTACTTGTGAAATAGCTATCAAGGTCATGTATCGGCTGCCTTGGTTCTTGGCGGGGTTGATGTGACAGGCCCTCATTTGCATACCGTGAGTTTCTTTTTCTTTCTTTCTTTCCTTTTTTTTGGGCCTTGGAAAAACTCGATATATGCAATTTTCATTTCTTGAGGTTTAACATCTTAAACGTTCTACTCCTAGATATATCCACATGGTTCAACTGACACACTACCATTTGCCACCATGGGTTCTGGTTCACTCGCTGCAATGGCTATTTTCGAGTCGAAATATCGTGAAGGACTAAGTGTAAGTTCATTTCTCCTGTTTTAGCATACAAGAAAGCACTTAAAAATGTGAATTATTTAAATTGAGTCTATGAGATTTATGCAGAGGGATGAAGGAGTAAAACTAGTGGCTGAAGCAATATGCTCTGGGATATTTAATGATTTGGGAAGTGGAAGCAATGTAGACATCTGTGTCATAACAAAGGTTTGGCCTTATAATTTTAGTTTTTTTAATTTTTTTTTTAGTATTTTTGTTATTTTTGATTAAAACAAATTCTGTTTGTGTTTCTTTTCAGGGGAAGCAAGAGTACTTGAGAAATTATATGACACCAAACCCCCGTACTTACGTCAGTGAGAAGGGTTACTCCTTTACCAAGAAGACTGGTTAGTATAAATCAGTTTTACTAGTTGTTCTTGGAGAAATATATTAATTGCTTGAATATTATTTAGTTATTTATTTTTATGTGTATGTGTGTGCGTGCAGAGGTGTTGCTTACAAAGATCACCCCACTTAAGGAGCTGGTTCAAGTGATTGAAGGTGGAGACGCAATGGAAGAATGAAGCATCTTGATTGATATCCATAATGTTTCACGTAAACATTTTTGGTGTTCTTATATTCTATTTGCTAGATGAACTATTTTCATTGTGGTGTGTTCAAGGTCTTTCTTAGTTAAACACTTGTATCCATGTTGCTGCGTATTGATATTATAGTACTTCAAACTGAATCTCTCGCTTTCTTTTGTATTTACGATGACTCTGTCTTTGTTTTCTCATTTAGGACCATTCGCTTCATGCATTCACCTCCATAGGCAAAAGAAAAGAAAATTCAAAGTATAAACAAACAGATAAAAGTTGGTGTTTTATTTAAACTATAAATGCAATTGTGGAGCGACAAACGTTTATAATCTTGCGTACTTGAAAGAATTATAATAGAAACATATATAAATGCTTTCATTTCTTTTTTTTTTTAATTTTTTTACTACTTTCTAGAAGGTATTATTCAATATCCATTCTAGAAAATAGACTTCTGAAAACAGACTTTCTAGAAGGTATGTTTTAATAACCGCCGTAGAATCCACCGCCGTTGTTTTCTAAGGCAGTTCATAAACCGCCGTAAAAAGTATCCCTTTCTACGGCGGTTCAAGAAAAACCGCCATAAGAAGCCTCAATTTTTAAGGCGGTTTTTCAAAACTAAACCGCCGTAAAAAGCCTCACTTTTTAAGGCGGTTTTTAAAAAACCGCCGTAAATATTTACGGCGGTGGATACAAAGGCGGTTCAAAAACCGCCTTAAAAATCGAAAAAAACCGCCTTACAATCCTGTTTCTGTAGTAGTGAAAGTAGTCATTTTTCCTAAAATGGCCTGACCACCATGCTAGAAAATGGCCCCGTCGATGGCACATCGACTGGGCATCGATGGCGCGTCGGTCGATGGTTGTGCTTCGCGGGTCCGAGTCGTGTTTCGTCAAATCAAGCCAGTTGTGATTCTCGGGAACGCTCTTAGGCTTGATCGGCTACCCTAAAATAAAGAAAAGTAAAATAACATAAAAATCTACAAAAAGTAAGAGAGAAATACAAAAAGTAAGACGACAAAACCTACCAAAAAGCAAATTAAGGAAAAACAGGACAAAATACGACTAAAATCCGACCAAAGCACACAAACCAAGACACAAAAACATATGAAAATCACATACAAATATGTGTAAATCAGGCATGCTTAATCTGTCGACTACGACACCACTATTATTTATAAATACATTATGTGTTCCATCTATGATGAAAAATCTTATCTCTGTCTCTCAATTATGTCGTCATAACTTGGTTTATGTGATTTTTCGTTACTCTGATTTTCAGGTCGCACTGGGTTTATCCTACTTCGTGGTCCCCATAAATATGGTGTGTATCACTGGCCAACTACCACAGATGTGGCAACTCCTATTTTAGCCCTCAAGACAATAAAATAATCTCCGACCCTATGGCACTCTTGTTTAGGTCATCCGTCTATTATAATATTGCGTCATATTTTGTCGTCTTGTTCTATTACCTCCAGTAGTCTTTCTAAGTTTTCATGTAGTTCATGCAAAGTGAACAAGAGTCACAAGCTTCCATTTAACGAATCAAGTCTTTCCTCATCCATGCCTCTTGAATTATTATTCACTGATGTGCAGACTTCCCCTACTTTGTCTCATGATGGTTGCAAGTACTGTGTCATTTTTGTCGACTATTTTATAAAATATATTTGTTTTATCCCCTTAAACGCAACGCAAATCAGACATTCTTGACACATTTATTAAATTTAAAGCCTTAGTTGAAATTGTTTTAAACTCAAAATCATTACACTATACAGTGATAATTGGGGGGGTGAAGGGAAGGGGTTTGTGGAGGAATATATTTTGCTTCGGTCTATTCTTACTTCTCAAGGCATCACCCATCTCACCACTCCACCACATACTCCAGAACATAATGGTTTTTCTGAACACCGCCATCTCACATTGTTGACACTGGCCTACCTCTTCTCCACCATGCATCCGTTCCACTTATCTACTGGTTATTTGCTTTCGCTGCTTCTACTTACCTCATAAATCGTATGCCTAAAGAGAACTTATCAATGATATCCTCATTTGAAAAATTATAAGACAAGAAGCCAAATCTTACCGAACTACGTGTCTTTGGGTGTCAAAGTTTCCCTTATCTTCATCCATACATTTCCCACAAGCTCGAACCCCGGTCCCGTCAATGCATTTTCTTCGGGTACTCTCTCACCTAAAGTGCATATCTCTGTTATGATCCCACCTCATCCAAAATCTTCACTTCTTGACATGTTGAGTTTGTTGAAATGGTCTTCCCTTTTTCTTCTCTAAATATCTTCTCGCAGGACTCTGTACCTCTCTCGCCATGTATCTTGGATCATATCATATTGCCCCTACCTACTTCTCTTACGTCAGTCACCACTACACTAATCGCCACTCCACCACCTACTGCCCTCGTAGACGATCCATCACCAGCTCCTACACAAGCCATCACTCTGCCACCTGCTGCCCCCGTAGATGATCCATTACCGGCTCCTACCTTATCACCTTCTACCGATACTACACAACGAATTTCTACAACTCATGCTTCTTGAAAATTCTCTGGCAGCCAATGCTACTTTATATTTCCAGGATTTTGGTGGTCTTTATATCTCCTTGTTACTCGCCCTGATATTGCCTTTTTCGTCAATAAACTACCAATTTTCATGCATACACCCTATGACCTCCATTGGGGGTGCCGTAAAGCAACTTCTTCGCTATCTTAGTGGCACGCGCGATCTTAGCATCTGATTGCGACCCTCTCACTCTTTATCTTTGCATTGTTTCACTAATGCGGATTGGGTTGGAAACTATGATGATCGTACATCCACCGAGGCATATGTTGTATTCCTTGGATCCAACCCTATTTCGTGCAGTTCCAGAAAGCAGCAGGTTATCGCTCATTCCTCCACAGAAATTGAGTATCGTGCAATTGCCTATGCCGCATCTGAGGTTCAATGGATACGTTCACTACTCAACAAACTTGATGTTTTCATCTCGCCTCTGCCAACCATCTACAACGAAAACATTTGTGTGACTTATCTATGTATAACCCGTTTTTCCAGTCACGTATGAAGCACATTGCTATTGACTATCACTTTTCTCAAGACCTAATCCAGAATAATCATCTTCATGTTTCTCATGTCTCGTGGCCGATCAACTTGCTGACTCTCTCACCAAGCCCCTATCTCATCATCGACTTCACTTTCTCATGTCATGTTTCCCCCGACCCACCATCTTGAGGGGGCCTATTAGGATATGTCCACATTAATTATTTAGATTTGTTTATATTTACTTTAAATTATATTTCTTTAATATATCCGACTAAGTGTATTGTAATATTCCTACTGTTTGTATTTAGTGTAAGTATTTGGCTAGGTGCATTGTAATATTCCTACTATTGTATTTAGTGTAAGTGTATGTCTAGATACATTGTAGTGTAACTGTATAAATAACCCTACTACTTTTCAATAAAATTATTCTCTCGAAAACTTCTTTATATTATGACTGTTTTCTACACTAGAAAATATGATACCCTGAATGATATTCTATGACTACCTATTGTAATGTATATATACACAATATGAATAATAATGTAAGCCTTCAATCCCTTCTGTTTGAACTTTTACAAAGTCTCATCTTTATTTGCTTGGATTTTAGCATCAGGTTTCTTGCAGACAATCATTTGACTTTGGATATTAAGGCAAGAAAATAAAGCTTATTATTTACTGTATCTATTTCATTCTTTGCTTTTCCTCTTATCTTTTAAACTTTTCTTTTTCTCCGATTTCTCTTGTTTACTTTATCTTGTTTGGTTTATGGTTCAAATGTTGAAGCTAATAATCTTGATATCCCTTTTACTTGTGTTTTACTGATGTGTGGAAAGTAGAATTATATTACTAAATTATCATTTAATGGTTATTAGTTTAATTTTATTTTATGTATGGATCACCTCATATTCCAGAAACTCAAACCATGTCTTCTTTCGATCATAATTCTTTTTGATATTTTAGGTTTTTATGTAATGATTTTTTCATATGAAATTAGATTTTCAAGGTTTTTCGAATAGGCAAAGGAGTTTGTTAGATAAAGTGTTAGCCATTTAATGTTTAGTGTTAATATTATACTTTTTTTAAAATTAAAGGCCTAAGGGGAAGAAGAAGAAGAAGAAGAAGAAGAAGAAGAAGAAAAATAAAAAGTACAATGCTAACCACAAGACCATCCAGCTAGTCTGAAATTAGAACATGACAAAGTTTAAAAGAATAATAATCAAATTACCGCTTCATAAGAAACCCATACTTCAGAGAACTCTTAAAATAAGAACTTCTAGGCATGAATGAGCTTGCTGCAAATTTGAGAAATTTGCCTTTAAAGATTTCTAGTCTCCAAGAAGCAAGTATGTTAGAGAGAGAAAGAGAGTTGCCATCATGGTGACTTAGATTGTGACATAACTTCACAAGGACATCATATTAACATTATACCAAATTATGTATGCATACTATTTTTTTCTATTATTATTGTTAATTTATATATATATATATATATATATATGTATATATATATATATATATATGGAAAAGAAAGAAAACTCTAAAGAAGAAAACAAATGAAAAAGGGATTAAGTACTTTATTAATGTTTAATGATTAAATTTTAGTCTATTAATACTCATTTACTAAAAGGTCTATGAATCACGTGCAAAGTATGTGCGTTTTATTGAAACTCTATAAATCGCGTACAATTCACATATTTTCTTTATTAAGTTATGTAAAACATGTGCTATACATTATATTTTAAGAAGAAATAAGTATATTATATTTCAAATGATTTTTTCTAAATTTTATTGACTAAATATACTTTAATATCCATCAAGCATAATTTTCTTTAGGTTGCTTCTATTTTGAACCCAAATTTCACCAATTCTATCTTATTAAAAACAGGTTTATATAAATATAAGTATTGTGATAAAAATGCCTTTAATTATAAAATGAAGAGCTAATAAAATAAAATCAGTTTGCTCTGAGAGGATTCTGTAAATTTGTATTAATCAATATGAAGAAGATGAACTCAGCACCAACTATTTATTGTCGTGCACATGTACTGGTGACTAACAGACCAATGATAACAAGACACATTTATATTAATGCTAACAGTAATTAAGTTTCACTATCTACTACGTAATTCACCCGATGCATGATTTAGAAAGTAACTCATACAACTAAATCTGAGAGAGTTATGTATATCTGTATTCATTAATATGAAAAGTATGAACTCAACAAAAAGCTATTTATAGTCGTGCACATGTACTGGTCACCAACAAACCATATAATAACAAGAAACGTGTAAATTAATGCTAACAGTAATTAAGCTCCACTAACTACTACGTGCCCTTTACTTCTTCCCCATACTCCTCATAAGAGAAAATCTAAGGGAGAAGATCAAATCGATGAGCGTTGCTGGTTATGGTAGATCCTGCTCGATGAGTCGAGTCCTTCAGTGCCAAGGAAAAAGAGTTCCCTTGTTGTTGGAAGTTGAAGAGTATAAGCTAAATTCATTGAATAAATAAATGGATGTGACTTTTGATATGATGTCCATTCATGCACATGAATGTGTCCTTTCATATTATGCCTTTTCATATTATGGGATTAGTTGTGTCCTTTCATTTTATGTAGTCTAATCCTATAAATAGTCATGTAGTTTTTCATTTCCAAGTATGAGTTATGTATGAGTTTTTGTACAAGAGAGTTCATTTAATAATTGTGTGTTTGAGTGAAATAAACAAGAGTGTTTATATATTTTTTCTCCGCGATTTATATTATTGAGCCCACATTTTCTAACAAAGTGGTATCAAGAGCGAGGTTCGATTCTCTACAAAGTCAATGGCCGCAAGTGGAGCAACCCTATTTCCGAAGCTCTCGAAAGATAACTTCAATCGATGGCGCATTCAAATGAAGACATATCTTGGTGGACAAGATATTTAGGAAACCATTGAAAGAGAATATGATTTTTCACAAGATCCCGCTACTTTAAGCCAAGCCGAAAGGAAAGCCTTAAAGGAAGCCAAGGTAAAAGATCAAAGAGCTCTCTCTATCATTCAACTCGGCATGGATGCCAACAACTTTGAGAAGATTTCACAAGCAACCACTGCGAAGCAAGCGTGGGATATTCTTAACAATGCTTTCAAAGGCATTGACAAAGTTAAGAAAGTTTGACTCCAATCACTACGAGGAGAGTTTGAGTCCTTGAAGATGAAAGAATCCAAAGTAGTATCCAACTACATCTCAAGAGTTTTGACGGTTGTTAACCAACTCGAAAGCAATGGAGAAAAGCTAGAAGAGAATCGAGTTGTTGAAAAGGTACTTCGATCTCTTGTGTAGAAACTTGACTACATTGTAATATCCATTGAAGAGTCGAATGATGTCGAGACCCTTAACTTGAATGAGTTGCTCAGAAAATTACAAGTGCATGAAGAAAAACTAAAAAGATGAACTAGAGAGCCGGAAGTCGAGTAATCTCTCCAAGCAATGACGACCAATTCCGACCAACATAAATCTGATAGTTTTGGATATCGTGGTTGTGGAAGAGGCCGTAGTAGAGGTTGTGGTCATGGACAAGGACGCGGTCGTGTCCGTGAACGAGGTAGAGAAGAACAAAGTTCTTAAAAAGATGAAAGTCATAATCGGAGCCTCGTCAATCACGAGCTCGCAGAAGGGGATGATTCAATCGTCATAAAAATAAGCGAGATGTCAAATGTTATAATTGTCACAAGTTTGGGCACTATGCTTCAGAGTGCCGAAATGAGTCTAGCCCTGAAAAGGCTCATTTTGTCGATGAAGATTCTTATCAATCATTATTGGCATTGAAAGCGTCATTCGAAGAAGAAAATACTTTGTGGTACCTCGACTCGGGTGCGAGTAATCAGATGTGCAAGGAGAAGCACATGTTCATTGACATTGATGCTACTACTACCGGAAACATCACATTTGGTGATATGTCAAAAATCACCATCCAAGGAAAAGGGAGGATTCTCATTCGATTGAAGAGTGGCGGACACTAATTCATAGAAAATGTTTACTATGTGCCTGGCATGAAAGCAAGTATTTTGAGCATTGGGAAATTGCTCGAAAAAGGGTACGACGTGCACATGAATGGCCAAAGCATGTACCTAAGGAATTCCGAAGGGGGATTGATAGCTAAGGTACATATGCCAAGTAATAGAATGTTCATGTTGAAAATCCAGCATGACATGGAAAAGTGCTTGAAAGCATGTTTTGAAGACGAGTCTTGGTTGTGGCACTTGAGGCTCGGCCACATAAATTTTGGTGGATTGAGAATGATGTCGCACAAGAAGTTAGTGAGAGGACTACCCGTGATAAAATCATCCTGATCAGATTTGTCAAGGATGTCTTGAAGGGAAACAATATCGACACTTCTTTCTAAAAGAATCTCTCTCAAGAGCGAAGCAACCGCTGGAGCTAATCCATACAGACATATGCGGACCTACCGAACCATCATCTATCGGAAATAACCGGTATTTTATGACATTCATTGATGATTTTAGTCGAAAGACTTGGGTATTTTTTTTTGAAGAACAAGTCAGAGGCGTTTTCAACCTTCAAAAGGTTCAAGTTTCTAGTCGAAAAGCAAAGTGACTATAAAATTAAGGCAATAAGGTTGGATAATGGAGGCGAGTTCACTTCAACAGAGTTCCACAAATTTTGGGAAGAGAATGGTATTCGGAAACCTCTTACCGTTATTTACTCTCCACAACAAAATGGTGTCGCGGAAAGGAAGAATCGTTCCATTATGAATATGGTTCGATGTATGTTGAAAAGCAAGGGTTTGCCAAAAGAATTTTGGGCAGAAACTATCGAATGTGCCGTTTATTTGTCCAATTGGAGTTCAAAAAGAAGTGTTCATGATCAAACACCACAAGAGAAGTGGAGTGGTTTCAAACCAAGCATTTCACATTTTCGAGTATTTGATAGCATTGCACGTGCCCACATACCAGATCAAAACAGAAGCAAGCTTGATGCGAAGAGCCAAAAATATATTTTTGTTTATTATGATAAGCATCGAAATGCTATAAATTGTATGACCTAATTGAGAACAAAAGGAAGTTTAGTCGTGATGTCGTGTTCGACGAAAAGAGTTCTTGGGACTGGAGTACTGAAGATAAGGAGCAATATACATTTTACCTCTTTGAGCCTATTTTGAAATAAGTCGAAGAAGAGATGATGGAGCCCTTGAGTCCTCCATCGCCACTCCCTTGTGATCAACTTTCATCAGAAAGCGAGATTTCAAATGGTGGAAAATCTCAAAAGATAAGATCATTGAGAGAAATTTACGAGTTCAATCAAAATCCAAACTTGTTCTGCTTGTTTGCTGATACTGAGCTCATAAACTTTGAAGAGGCATCAAAGAGTTAAAAGTGGAAGAAAGCCATAGATGATGGGATTAGTGCAATTATGAAGAATGAAACTTGGGCTTTCTTATCTTCCACAAGGGCAACAATCTATTGGAGTTAAATGGGTTCACAAGGAAAAAGAATTCAAAAGGAGAGATAAAATGATACAAGGCAAGGCTCGTAATCAAAGGATACAAATAAAAAGCTGGAATTGACTATGATAAGGTTTTTGCCCCTGTAGCTCGTTTGGAAACCATCCATTTTTTGATCTCGTTGGCAGACCAAAAGAAGTGGAAAATTCATCAAATGGACGTGAAGTCGGCATTCTTGAATGGAGTACTTGAAGAAGAAGTTTACATCGATCAACCGGAAGGTTACTTGTTACCAGGCCATGAGGGAAAAGTGTTGAAGTTAAAGAAAGCGTTGTATGGTTTGAAGCAAGCGCCAAGAGTTTTGTATAGCCGTATCGACCAAACTTTTATGGAGAAAGGATTTAAGATATGCCCTCATAAATATGCCCTTTACGTGGAATTTGATGATAAAGATAATATGTCGATTGTGTGTTTGTACATCGACAACCTTATTTTTACAGGAAATAATGAGGAGTGGTTGACGAATTCAAACAAGAGATGACTAAAGAATACGAGATGACGGACATTGGCCTAATGGAATACTATCTTGGAATTGAGGTGCATCAAAAGAAAGATGTGATATTCATTTCCGAAGAAGGATATGCAAAAGGAATTTTAAAGAAACTCAAGATGTGAAATTACGCGTCGACCAATATTCTAATTAATATTGGGACCAAACTTTTGAAGGATATAAATGGAGGTCGAGTCGATCCAACTTTGTTTAAAAAATTGGTTGGAAGTTTGAGATATTTGACATACACCAAGCCCAATACTTTTTATGCAGGCGGTCTCATTAGTCGTTATATGGATAATACTACTAAGTATCATTTTAAAGTGGCTAAACAAATACTTCAGTATGTCAAAGGTAGGATCAATTTTGGTTTGTTTTATCTAGAAACTGGAGAAATGAAATTGTTCGGATATAGCGATAGCGACTAGGCAAGAGATCTTGATGATCGTAAGAGCACGAGTAGTTTTGTATTTTATTTTGGAGGATGTGCATTCACATGGTCATCGAAAAAGCAGCCAATAGTTACTCTATCAACATGTGAAATTGAGTTTGTTGCTGCGACGTCAAGTGTTTGTCATGCTGTGTGGTTAAGGAGTTTGTTTAAAGAACTTCACCTTGGTGATGTGGAATCAACGGAAGTGTTTGTCGATAACAAATCAGCGATTGCACTAGCAAAAAACCTTGTTTTCATGATCGTAGCAAACACTTTGACACAAGGTTTCACTATATTAGAGAATGTATTGCTAAGAAAGATGTTCAAATTAAGTTCGTGAAATCCGAAGATCAAGTGGCGGATATTTTCACGAAGCCTCAAACGCGAAACTTTTGAGAAGTAGAGGCACAAACTTGGAATGCTAGAGAATCATGCTTAAGGGGGGATGTTGGAGTTGAAGAGTATAAGCTAGATTCATTGAATAAATAAAATGGATGTGACTTTTGATATGATGTCCATTCATGAACATGAATGTGTTCTTTCATTTATGTCTTTTCATATTATGAGATTAATTGTATCCTTTCATTTTATGTATTCTAATCCTATAAATAGTCATGTAGTTTTTCATTTCCAAGTATGAGTTTTTTTACAAGAGAGTGTATTTAATAATTGTGTGTTTGAGAGAAATAAACAAGAGTGTTTATATATTTTTTTCGCTGCGATTTATATTTGTGAGCCCACATTTTCCAACACTTGTTTGATTAATTTGATTTGATTTTTTCTCTTGTTTTCAAGACATTTCGCATTCTTTGAAATACGATGGATTCTTGGATTTGAGATTCGGGCTTCTTTAACTTGTCTTTTTATATTTTTATGAAGAAGTATTAATCTTTTACTGTAAGCAATTTGAAAGAGATTATCTGGAAAGGGAAAAAATGGGATTTGACCGTAAGATTTGTGAAAATTAACGCCTTTTCGAGGAGAAACACAATTACAAATTCACTTAGAGGATGTTAAGATCTTATACTAACCAAAAAACCGATGTAGAAAACTACATGACACATTAAAAGGATGATTCATACAGGAGAACAAACGGGTTTTGTATAAAAGTATGGAATTGAATATGGAAATTTAATATGGTTTGTATGGAAATTGATAGAGGTGATATGTATTTTAATAGAGGTAGCATGGAGATAACATAAAGTTTAAATGACTTGAATGTATATGAATATTAGTATGAAACTGAACAATTTAGTATGCAATTTCAACGACCGACGACAGTGATCGGACAATGATAATATGAAATTAAAGTAATATGAATTTCATTTAGATTAAATTTGAAAAACTATCAAAAGAAATTGAAAGAGAAAAGTTGGTAAATATAAATTAACACTCTTATGTATCAATTTGTTTTAAATATAAAGTTAAAATTTCAATAAATTATTTGGTATAAACTATTTATGTAATTGAGCATACGAGAATTATCCCGTAAAACTAAACATATGGACATTGGAGGACAGGGGCGAAAGCACCCTTTGGCTTGAAGGGGCAGCTATCCCTCTCAAATTTTTTTCTTTAATTAATAATATTCGAATTGTAATTTTGGCCATTAATGATTCTAGATTTTGATATTTTTTTTAAAAATTATTACTTTTACCACCTATAAACTAAAATTTTGATTCGCCCCCAACATGTGCCCCCAATCATTATGAATTCGCTCATGTTGAAGCCTACATAATGAAATAAATATATTTATAAAAAGCATTTGATAATAAAAACCTATTACTCTTTTAAAATAAGAAATACATGAAAGTAATACAAACAACTCATTTACTAACGAGAATGCAACTTTTAGGTACTTATAATCTGAAAGATAACTATATAACTATATATATATACATATATATACATATCTATATATTGTTGTTGTTGTTATTAGTCTAAATAAGAGGATAGTTTTTGTGATTAATCCCAAATATTAGGAAAATATAAAAAATTCACAAGAAGCCAAGAATATCATGCCACATCCTTGAATGATTGATGGTTACGTGTTCGTGATCACATTCTAACTAATCTTGGAGAAATGTGTTGCAACAAGGTGGTTATCACACATAATTGAGTATTACAAGTTCACCACCACAAATAACCAAGTGGCCCTCAACTTGACTCGTGAGGCCCATTATCAATTTTGTTTTCATCCTTGAACTCAGCCCATCATGAATATGACCGCTCCTTGGTCCTCAAAGTTGCTTCTTTCAGTGGCTAACTTTGAACTGAACTGGCCCACCCTATCATAGACTATTAAGTAAAGCTGACTCCACAAGCCGCCACTATATGCCATAATGCCAATTGCCAAATTTTAAACAACACTTAATTTAATTAATTGAACTAATAATGTTTGGATCAATTATCCCATGATATCAGCATTATTATATTTATGAATCGCCGGCTGTGACTTAAGACAGTATTATAGTGCACTTATTGGTATATTTTAATTTTTTACAAATAGCACAATCATTTTGCTTTACTAAAGAAACAATAATTTAGCAAAAAAATAAAACTATTTAGACAGAGCACAGGTCAAGAAGATTCCTTTCACAGCCTTGAATTATGGATAATTTAATATTTTAACGACGAAACATGTAGACGGCTTGTTAGACTTTTATTCATGTTTTATCCACAAATATCTGAATTATCATGTATTTGTGTTGCTCGTGGTTTTCCACATGCGTGAAATTGTAAATACAATGTATAAGGTATACATACCATTTTGAATATTCCATGTTAATTTTGACACAATCATGGACTACTCTATATAATTGATAATTAAGAGTTTCACGACTTTTTCTTTTTTTTTTGGAAATTGGTAAGCAATGACTTAATACTAGTGATCAAGTGATCATATATGATATATTACTATTGTTCAAACTTTTTTAACAGTTATGTTTGAATTCGTTTGAATTATAATTAAAATCTAGCTGAACGTGAATCGAAATCGAGTAGTTTGATATGTTTTTCTCTACTTTATAATTTTTAAATTTAACGAACACGAACATGAGTCGAGTTTTGAATCTTATCAAACACAAAAAAGTGATCAGTCTTGTTTGAAATTTTTTACGAAACGAGTTCGTACAAACTTTTAACAAACGAACTCGGATCGACTATAGAATATTAAAATTATATGCCGTCTTATCCGTTTATATGTATTTTTTTTTTTGTTCGCTTATGTTTTGTTCTCTTCTAAAATTGTTGCCTCATTGACTTGTGTTATTTTCTTTGTTATCTGGTCGGATTACGCGTTTCTCCTTGTGAGTTATCGACTATTCAATAACCCAAATTATAGATACTTTGTCAATTTGATACCTTAAGTTTGCAAATTGATCAATTATACACAAACTTAATAATTTTGGTACATATTACATCTTAAAAGGGCGAAAAAGCTCCCAATGAAAGCCTCCATCTCTAGTTTGTTTAGGGTTTTGTTCATTCTTTCAAGTTGAAATTAATACGTACAAATTTATTAAATTCATAAAATCTGGGTACTGAATTTGTCAATCGCAAACTTGAAAACCAAATCTGCAAAGTGTTTATAATTCGGGTATTAAAAAAATAATGACCCTTTTTTTTTAATTGTCTTGTTAGCTCTTATGACTTTTTATTATTATTATTTTATTGTCTTGCCGGTTTTTATGTGGGTCGTGTTAAATATTTCATAATTAATCATTATAAAACATAAATAAGTGTTAGGATCTTGAGTTTCGTAACTTTAAAATTAATTAAACAATAAGTAGGATTAATCGTGAGTAACCATGTTCTTTCATGTTTGCTCAATCTGATTGTTGAAAGAATGAAATATATCTGATTTCTCTCTTCTAAGTGTTCTTAATATCAGATTGTATGTTTCTTAAATTTTATAGGTAATAAAAAACTTGATTACACTTATCTTCGAGAGAGGACCACATATTATATGTGAAAAACATTTGTGCGTAGTTAATTTGAAAACCTAACTCTTTTAAATTACCAATATTATCTTTCATAAGATTTATCTATTAAATCTATTAATTATTTGAACCATTAATTAGATATTAAAATTAATTAGTTAATCTAATTTTTATATATATGGCACGCTGGCCATGTATATCTAACGGTAGTCCCTGAAACTAGTATGGGGATATATTTATTATTTTTAGTCATTTTACTTGATATAGATAAACGAGCAAATCTTTTTCTTTTTACACCAAACGAGCAAATCTTATTAGTGATGTTTGACTTGTTTTTATTGATACAATGAACAATCTGTTTAGTGAACAAGACCCCATTTTATTCCTCATTTCTTTATTCGAGATGTAGGATAGAATGGTCTTCGTCTTACAAATGTTGACTGTTTGTGAATACAATTCGTAAATACATAATGGTTTGTTGACCACATTTTTTAATTTTATAATGTAAACATATGTTCACTGTTTGGGTTTCATTTTAATAATGAAATACATATCCCTCACCTGGATTATGTTTTAAGGGCTACAATGTAGCGTAAGTATATACATTCTCTGTCCCGATTATATATTCAATTGTTGATTTTTGTAGAATTTAAGAAAAAATATTAGAAATAACAAATATGAAAAATATTTCTTGATTTGTTAATGAAGGGTGACAGTTATAAAGTTTATATTAAATAGAATTATAATAATAAAATAATAGATAATTAATATTAAATATAGAAAGTTGACTAAATATTTGGGACATCCCAAAAAATTAACGATCTACATAATTGGAACGAAGGGAATAGAATATATATTATATAGTTTTTAGAAAAATAATGATATATAGTTTGGACTATATAAAAATTTCAACTTTTGATTTGTTTTGCAAGGAATCCAAAACAAATAACAAATAACAACTATATGGGTTGTCATTTAATCATTATAATCGATCAAAAATTCCTAATATTAATTCATTTTTGACATCCTTAGTCTAACTTTTTTCTTCCAATCATATCATTTTGTGCAATACTAAACATTTAACATGACAACACACGAGGAGCTAGAAGAAGGGAAAAAAAATCATCATTATCAAGAAAAATTTAAAAAAAAAAGGGATTGATTTAATTATACAAACATGACGTATGGGGATAGATTAACCAATGTAAGAAAATAGCAAATAAGGATGACAATCATCCAATTTGTGATTAATCAAACATAAAAAGTGGCCATGGAAGGAAAAGGACTGTGACAAATGGGAAGATCCATTGATTATTAATCAATTGGAATTTATATCTTTCTCCCTTAACCACTATCAAAAATGGTGTACAGCTGCTTCTAAAGGAGGTCCGAAATATTATATAATGCTACGATTGGTGGTAATGAGGAGCTAAATTTGTTGGTGCATTGGGCCATGATACCAAATTCTCCAGTGTGCAATCATTATTTCTTTAACTGCCAGTTTGTTAACACTGTCATTGTGGCCAACTTGCTTCACCAAAGTTAATACTTTTTCTATTTAATTTTTATCTTTGTAGTTTCTTTTTTAAATTATAAATATTACTTTCAAACTCAAAAATAGAAATTACAACTTGAAGCCTATGGCAATCAAGTTCCAACACCGAAGGCGAACAAAAAAAGCCAAAAAAACACTAACGACAAGATAAAAAAACAACACCACCGGTACACGAACGACAAAATCAAACAAAAAGAGTACCACTAAACTAGCAATTCGACTCCTCACGGATGAATACATAGCTTACAATTACAATGACTGTGGCACGGTTGAAAATCCCCACCAATAATAGTGTCAAACAAAGTATGTATAAAATAACAGCGGAATAAAAAGGATTGAATATACTCAATTAAACTTTAGTGCGTAAGCAAACGTGCTTACGAACTTGGGTGTACAAACGCGAAAAATATATTACTTATTTATTGTTTAAGATCAATTACAAAATATCAAAGTAATATATAAAAAATAATTGCATCAACTCTTGATACAAAAATACTTGTTACTACGCTTGAGATGATCTTTTACGTTGGTCACGCAACTTCGAAAATCTCCTTATGCTGAATCGTAGTGCAAATCGATCTCTTGATTGTGTTTTGCTTCTCAAAAACCGTCTTGCGTTTTTTTTTTTGCTAGAAGCCGTATGTGATTGCGTCGCTATCTTTCTCCTTAAATAATCAAGACTAATAGTCTTGATAAACAAGTTAGGCTAAAAATAAGGAAACTAAATAAAGTCCTAAATTTCACTTAGAAAATGAATCTAGAGTCCTACTTAATTCTAAGTCCAAGAAAGACAAACAACCAAAAAGGAAAATTGTCAAGAATAAAAATCTCAACAATCTCCCCTTTTGCCTTTATGGACAAAACACAAATGACGCAACACAAACGCAAAACATACCAAAATCCCCTTAAGTCGAACAACTCCCCCTAAATAAACATTGTTTAAACAAACATCAAAACAAATAAAGTTTCTTAAAAAAATGAGATAAACAACTTAGGAACTCAAAGACCACGGGTCTTCTTTGAACGACGTGGGGACGTCGAAGTTCCTTCACCCTCAACTTTCCTTTTCCTCAACATCGTCCTCATTTTCTTCAACTTCTTATTCCTCGAACGAATCATTTTCCTCCTCCTTTCGTTGGCTAAGCTTGCCAATACCTCGACAGCTTCTCCATTATCAGCTTCTCCATCATCAGCACCATCAGCTTCATTATTATCATTCTCGGCAGCGTCGGAACCGACATTCTCTTCCCCTTCTTGTTCAGAAATCAAAAGAGCCTCCATCAAAGAACCCCGCAGTGCCTGGAGCTGTGCAATATGGTTGTCAAACATAGTGAGCTGAGCACTCACAACCTGAGCAGAGAGATGAACTTGAGCAGAGAGACGAACCATGTTGGGACTGGTATTGGGAACGCCAGAACTGTCACCAGATGCAACACTATCCCAAAAGGGCGCCTGCCAGGGGAGATCCACAACACGTGCCCCAGCCAAGTGCTGGCTACGTAGGGTGAACCACTCAGCCTCTCTAGTAAGAGCATCATCCTCAGATGGCGTAAGGCCTTGATTCTCCAGGATGCTGTAAATAAGAGAGGGAAAACATAGAGAGGAAGCGTTCTTGAAAGTGGCAAACCTGGTTATAGCATCAAAGATCTGTTGCCCAAAATTGAACTTGATACCCCGACCAAGTTTAAATAAAAACTGATCTTGAGGTCGAGTCAGAACGGTCGCATTTTTCGAGGGCACCCAGTTGAAAATGGCTATCTTATGCAAGACCAAGTAAAGGGAGGACAATCGAGTGCTGGGCAGCTGTTCTCGCCACTTTTTCACCAATCCACCAGACAAAGACAGGATTACTTCATTCATGTCATCAATAGTTAAGTTACCATGGTACGCCTCAGTTCCAAATAATTCATTAATTAAGTCCGGAGTAAAGGAATATACCTTCCCACGCAAAAACACTTCCCCATAATTTACAGATTTGGGACTGGCAACAGAAGGCAACAAATTTGCATAAAACTCCAAGACGACAGCACGGACAAATAGCATGGCAGTAGTGACAGTCGAAACAATACCTTGGTGCTTAAAGAAAGCAACCAGATTTTGCTTTTCAAAGATATCAACCGGGACTCGGCGCTCAGCAATTAAGCCCCGGTTCTGATATTCTGAGAAAAACTCCTCGGCTTTGCTCGTCAGGAACCTCAGAGAGACTGGTTCCATGTCCTTAATCTCAATGGCCTGAGATGGAGCTTCATCATAGTGGTCTAAGGCAGCTGATGTGAAAACGGATTCGGAATAAGTATTAGAGGATGGAATTGGATCAACGACGCGCGATGGTGGCTTTGGTGACAAATCACCAGACCCAACATCATCTTTCTGGGCGGCAGCAGGTACAGTGCCCTTCGACTTCTTCTTTGCGGCCTTTACATCCGTCATCAAATCACAAAGAGGAATTTCATCAGACTTGTCAGGGGAGTACTCGAACAAATCAGGGTCAAAAGCAGGTTGAGTCATTTCAACCGGAGTGAGTGGGGGATCAGCAATAACCGACCTAGATGAACTGGACACCTCTCCAATAAAAAAATCAAGTATCTCATACAGAGCAGTTGAGTACTCAGTTTCAGTTGAACCGGGCGACACTTTAATTGGCGCCGGAGGATTCTTCTTATCTGCAAGCTTAACAGTCTGCTTCCGGCAGTGAGTCGCCATTGTCGCCACGCGGGGAGAGGAGGTCGCCGGTGCAGCAGCAGAGGCAGAGGGCACAAACTCCTCATCATCCGAGTCTGTCATGACAGTGACGTCCTCGGCTAGGTTCATGTTCTCAAGTGGCACATTACGCCGTGGTCCTGCCTGACTTTTCAGAACAGCCACCGGCACCACGCCTGGTGGGATGTTTCGCAGCCAACGGGACCTCTTCAAGGTCGGATCACCAATGCGCCCAAAAATTTTCGGAATAAGCCGCAGGTTTGGCTGGTAATCAACATCAATTTCATTCCCAGCCTGACCTGGAGAAACCTGCACCTCCGGATTAGCGTCAGTGGGCACCGGAATAGGGACGACATCCTGAGAGTGGAGCAGCGGCGAACTGTTGTGCGGTGTTGCAACCGGTGACATGTTTTGGGAGAAGGTGCCACCAATCTCTTCGAGGATATTTAGGCCACCAGATCTCAAAAGATTCACCGGTGCCTGTTCATCGGGTGAGTTTTGCACGCCGACAGGGAGCTCGAGAATTCTACTCGGAGAAGACATCCTGTAGCAAATTTCGAAACAAAAACAAAGGGCAATTCGAGAGAGACGGTGAAGAGGTTAAGGTTATAGAGTTTTAATTACAGAAGGATTAAAGAGAAGTGGGATAAAAATAGTAACAAATCGGACTCTTAAACAGAAAAAAAAAATGATCGTTGTCTTAGGAGAGAGAAAGGTAAGGTAAAAACCCTAATTTACCTATTATCCTATTTTAACCCACAAAAGATTTCTTTCCATCCAAAAACCCCATTCCCCCTTAATTTAGGACACATGATCTCCACTCAATCAACCAAGAATCCAAACCAAATCACACGTCCCTACAATTGCATAAAACCGAATTAGAGCTGGAATTTTGAACCATCACCACAATCGTAAAAATACGTACCGAGTGAAAATTCTCCTACCATATCAACTTTATATTACCTGTCCAGCTCACTGATTATAACACCACTGAAACAACTGATTCACCAAACCCTCAATAAGATTAAGAGAGTTCAAAGAGAGAAGCAAGCACAAGTAACAGAACACACAACAGTTTCGCATCTTCACATAGTATGAATGTCTTAACTGATGCTTAAGAAAATATGACCTAAAAAGGAAAAAAAATATAGGGTTTCAGCGACTTCATCAGTGTTGCTTTTCATGACTGATAACATTATAACTAACATTACTTCAGGTGAAGTCAATGAAAACAGACCCCTTAACCCAAGTTAATGACTACGTCAAAATCGCTCAATGAGGTGAAATTTAAAGAATGGATCTTTTTAATCCATATTTTCTTCATCTTTATAAAGATTTGAAGAGAAACAACTTTTCTTTAGCAATCGCTACAAACACCTCTTGTTTTTGGATTTGGGAGAAAACCAGTTTATGCGGGAAAGTTCCACAATCACTTAATTGAAGAGGTTAGTCTTTTTGTCACAATTTTTATTACAACACATGATCTTTTTTCACTTTCAACCAAATTCAATGCATTCAAATTATGTATGAAAAAAAAAATTAAAAATGCATGCACAAAAATACAGATGTTATGACGGATGACAGATTTGGTTGTCATAACATCAAACTTAACACTGAATATACAATGCACATACCGAGATCTCTTCTCAAACGAGAGAAGGTCTCTAAATATAATGTCTTTGTGAAGATGTCAGCTAGCTGATTGTCTGTCCCTACATGCTCAAGACTCACTATCTTCCTCTTAACCAAGTCTCGGATAAAGTTATATCTGATGTCAATGTGTTTTGTACTAGAGTGCTGAATGGGATTTTTTGAGATATCTATGGCACTCGTATTATCATAGAGTATGGTCAGAATACTACTATGGAGACCATAGTCTTCAATCATCTGGTTCATCCACAAAAGTCTCGTACACGCACTTCCAGCTGCGATATATTCAGCTTCAGCTATAGAGAGGGATATACAATTTTGTTTCTTGTTGTACCAAGAAACTAGGTTGCTACCCAAGAAGAAACATCCTCCAGTGGTACTCTTATACGACATCACCTTCCCAGTCCGAATCAGTGTAACCAACAAGTTCAGTACAAGCATCTTTTGTATACCATATCCCTAGATCACTTGTTCAAGCCACATATTTGATTATTCTTTTTACAGCTTTTAAATGTGACTCCTTGGGATTCGATTGATACCTGGAACAAAGACATGCACTGTATTATATCAGGCCTACTAGCAGTTAATTATAGGAGACTTTCTATCATACTCCTATAAACAGTGTTATCAACACTGATCCCAACATCATCTCTCGAGTTTCTTGGTTTTACCCAATGATGTTTTCTTATGCTTATCATTCTCTAACTCAATTATTTTAACGAGATTTTTAGCATATATGGTTTGAGAAAGAAAAATACCATCGTCAAGATGCTTAATTTGTAAACCAAGAAAATAAGAAAGATTACCTTCCATGCTCATTTCGAATGTATCTGACATCCGAGTTATGAAATCCTTCACCATCTATTCACTAGTGGATCCAAAAATAATATCATCCACATAAATTTGAACTATAAGAATGTGCTTGTTGGATTTGAGGAGAAACAAGGTTTTATCAACTTCACCTCGTCTAAAATTCAAAAACAGTAAATGTTGAGTCAACCTTTCATACCAAACTCTTGGAGCTTGTTTTAAACCATACAAAGCCTTTTTTAATTTTAAAACAAAATTGGATTTGTGAGGATCAACAAACCCTTTAGGTTTCTCAACATACACTTCTTCACTCAAAACACCATTCAAGAAAGCACTCTTAATGTCAATTTGATGCATAGATATTTTCAAATGACAAGCAACAACAACAAGGAGTCTTACCGATTCTATACGTGCAACCGGTGTAAATTTCTCATTGAAATCGATCCCCTCAATCTGAGTATATACTTGTGCGACCAGCCTTACCTTATTTCTAACCATGTTTCCTGCTTCATCGGTCTTGTTCTTGAAAATCCACTTAGTTCCAGTGACATGTGTATTTAGAGGACGTGGAACCAAGTCGCAAACACCGTTCTTAGCAAATTGATCCAACTCCTCCTGCATGGCTTTGATCCAGAACTCATTCTTCAGGGCATCTTCCACATGCTTTGGCTTTGTATTAGGAAGGAACAAAGTCTCTCGGATTTGAGAGCAGTTAGTCGAAAGACAAACATATCTTACCATTTCTTTAAAGTTTATCTATCACTTCCTTGTGCTCCTCTCATCAAGATCTTCAATGATTTGACCTATTGGATGATTCCTCTGAATTCTTGATGAAATATCCCTCTGATATAGGTCAATTTGATTGTCCTCATTATCTTTATTTGAGTCTGAACCTGATTCAGGTGCTTCCGGGGTTGGTGATAAATCCCCAGTTTCATCATGAGGTGATGTTAGGTTTAATGACATGTCACCAGAGCTGTCACCACCTGCAACTTCAGTTTCTGTACCTGCACTATCGCCTAAATCATCTGAAACAAATTGGGGACTGTGATCATAAATCAGATTATTGTCCTCAGCAGGTTTAACACCACTAATCAAATCATCAAATTTCACATTGACAGACTTCATCATGCAACGTGTTCTAAGGTTAAACAATCTGTAAGCATGACTGTTTTGGGAAATCCCATGAAAACACATTTCTCACTTTTTGAGCCCAGTTTTAAAAGATGCATCGTATCATTAAGTACATAGAAAACACACCCAAAGACATGGAAATAACTCAAATTAGGTTTTTTGCCCAACAACAGTTCGTAGGGAGTAACATGTGACATAGGTATGAAATCCACCCTATTGATTGTGTGGCAAGCAGTGTTCATTATTTCTGCCAAAAAATGTTTTGCAATTCCGTTTGAAATAAGCATGGTTCTAGTCATTTCTGCAAGAAATCTATTTTTTCGTTCAACTATACCATTCTGCTGGGGGGTAATGGGAGAAGAAAATTCATGAGTTATTCCTTCTTTGAACAATAGTTTGAAAAGCCCATATTTTCAAATTCCTTTCCATGATTAGGCCTGATCCTTCCTATGCTCACACCAAAACGCACGCACAACTTTTTAGCAAGTTTTTTGAAAGTTTCAAAAGTCTCAGACTTTTCTTTTAAAAATTCAACCCAAGTAAATTTAGAAAAATTATCAACAATTACCATAACATACCTTTTACCTCCAAGGATCTCCACTTCGAGTGATCCCATGAGGTCCATGTGCATGAGTTCAAAGCAATTTGATGTGGTGAGGCTCTATACATATGGGTGTGGCACACTGACTTGTTTCCCCTTTTGGCATGCTTCACACACTGGAATGATCTTCGTGTTGAGCTTAGGTAAACCATTTACAACTTCTTTCTTCACCAGCCTTTTTCAACATCTTGTAGCTGATGTGCCCTAGCTTTTGATGCCACATCTCAGCATCACTCAATTGAGATAACTTACATAATACATCGCGATTAATTTGATAACAATTGTCAGAGGTCCTTTGGCCAGTGCGAATGCAAGTATTTCCTTCGTCATAGACCTCACATTTTTCTCGTATGAACTTAACATTGAAGCCACCATCACACAACTGACTAATGGTGATCAAGTTAGCAGTTAAACCCTCCACAAGCCGTACATTCTCCAGTTTTGCAATCCCAGGGACATGAAGAGTTCCTTGGGCAATGATCTGGCCATGTGCTCCTCCACCATACTTCACTTTTCTTCCTTGGAATTTAGCAATGTTTGAGAGGAGATCTTCAGATCCGGTCATTATTTGGAGTATCCACTATCGAAATACCGTGCTCCTGGAATGTGAGATTTCAGAGAGGTATAGATCATATTGCACTTGATCTCCTCCTTCTTCACCCAGACTTGTTTGACCTTGGTGTTGGCTTTTGTGTTAGTAACACGGAAGCTGTCATGGGACTCAGTAGACTGCTTCGTCCTCTGAAAACTGATTTTTCTTGCCCGCTTTTTTCCAGCAAAAAAGGACGTATATGACCAGGATCGCCACAATGATGACAGACATACTGCCTTCTTCTGTTTTTGTGATGCTTGGTAGTCAGATTTTGATTGGTTTGTTGCGGTTGCTCTTCAGGCTTGTATCCAATCGTGTGCTTCAAAGACTCTGGGAATGCCATTCCTAGGATTTCATCTAGCTTTGTCATTCCTTTGTTGAGATTTGAGAGAGTATCTTGAGCCTTCTTCAAATTAGCCTTCACTCGTTCTAATTCCGAGTCTTTCCTTGTGAGAGCTGATTCTAGACGAATGATTATATTCAATTGATCATCCTTCTCATGAGTTAGCTTTTCAACCTTAATCATGAGAGCTTTCACCTTTAGAACCTGATTTCCCCAATTGGCAAACAGTTCGTCATACTCCATGCATAGTTTCTCATACTTGTCAACTGTATCTACAACCTCTGCATTCAGACACAAGGTGTCGGTATGGATGTTACCAACATGAATGTCGTCATCCCAGACAACATTGGCAAACAACGCAGGAACTGACTTAGATGAGTCAAAATCACTCTCATCTTCATCATACTCCTTTGCAATCAGGTTCTTTTTCCTCAACGTGTTAGCACATTCGTTTTTGTAATGCCCCCATCCTTTTCACTCGTGACATTGAATTTCACCAAGAGGTTTAGAGGGATTTGATGTCTTGGACTCGAACGGTGAGGGTCGAAAATTAGAAAGCTTTCGTTCAGAAGATTTTGGAGGTGGTGTCTCCGTTTTGAACTTTGGAAATGTCCCTCCAATGTTGTTTTTTCTTCTCAAATGTTTGTTGAACTTCTGTGTGATCAGAGACACTTCTTCCTCTTCAATGGTGCTATTTTCGATTTTGTCCAATAATTCTCTCCAATCCAAAACTTCACTGTCATCATCCGAGCTAACATCGTTAGTAAGGGCAACATTCTTCTATTTCGAGTTGGAACCAAGATGTTCCATTTCGAACTTTTTGAGCGATCCAACCAAGTCATCAAAGTCTATATTATCAGTATCCTTTGATTCTTCAATGGCAACCACCTTCACGCTGAACTTCTTTGAAATGGATCTGAGTAATTTTTCAACAAGGCGTGAATTGGACATGGTCTCGCCAAGTTCTCCGCACTCATTTGCAATCTCCGAAAGTCTCATGGCATAGTCCATGATGGACTCTTTTCATCCATCCTCATCAATTTGAAAGTAGCAGTCAACATTCTTAATCTTGACCTCTTCACATTCTGAGTTCCTTCGCACACCCTTTGCAATGCATCCCACGCATCCTTTGATGAGTCGCACTTTTTGATTACTTTGTAGTAGTTTGAGTCAACATATCCACAAAAGGTGTTGATGCACTTAGAGTTCCAGTTTGAATTTGCTACTTCATATGCGGTCCAGTCTATTTCTTTCTTGAAGATAGTTTCACCATCAGCATCGATAACTCGTGGTTTCTCCCATCCAACCAGAATGGTTCTCCATGCTCGTTCATCGATATTCTTGATATGCCACCGCATCCTCTGCTTCCAAAGAGAGTAATTCTTTCCGTTGAGGATATGAGGTCGCAGATGTCCTTGAGCGTCCATAAGTTAATGAATCTACAAAAAATAAGGATCGAAATACTTAATGTCAAGTACCCTGCTCTGGTACCAATTGTAGTTTTGTAGATCTATTATTTTGAAAAATGATGTTAAGTTTCGTGATACCTATCACCAAAACTAACATCAATCAGTTTGGAAATTGTAAACTGCAAGACACAACATATGTTATGATTGATGTGTTTTAACACCAATAATAACATCGAACAGAGTACTTATAAAACAACAGCGGAGTAAAAATGATTAAATATACTCAATTAAACTTTAGTTCGTAAGTAAATGTGCTTACGAACTTGGGTATACAAACCCAAAAACTATATTACTTATTTGTTGTTCAAGATCAATTACAAAATATTAAAGTAATATATGAAAAATAATTGCATCAACTTTTGATGCAAAATACTTGTTACTACGCTTGAGATGATCTTTTTCGTTGGTCACGCAACTTCGAATATCTCCTTATGCTGAATCGTAGTTCAAGTCGATCTCTTGATTGTGTTCTGCTTCTCAAAAACCGTCTTTCGTTTTTTTTGCTAAAAGCCGTATGTGATTGCGTCGCTATCTTTCTCCTTAAATAATCAAGACTTCTAGTCTTGATAAACAAGTTAGGCTAAAAATAAGGAAACTAAATAAAGTCCTAAACTCACTTAGAAAATGAATCTAGAGCCCTACTTAATTCTAAGTTCAAGAAAGACAAACAACAAAAAAGGAAAATTACAAATAATGAAATTCTCAACAGAAAAAAACTCTAAATCTGACTCAATGGTTATGTAATTAAAAGATACGTCTGAGAAAAAAAAACAAGGGGAGGGCGATAGTGGTGGCCGCCCCGTTCAACCAGAACGGGAGGCAGCGACGGCAAGAACGAGTGGTTATCTTTGTTTGGTTGAATTGTTAATGGAATTTTAATGTGTATTTCAAATTCTGAACTATTATTCTTTGGTATACTTGTTTTTCTTGGAGTCTTTTATCAGTCAAAAGCTAATATTTTGTTTCTGATTGTCTTTAATTTTGTTGTCTTTAGTAAATAAATAGCGATCATTTAAAAACACTAGTTTTCAATTGGCTACATGAAGGAAATTATCCAATAGACTACAATGCATTTTTGGTCTATGCTGAATAAACCTAACATGCAAATTACGCCAATTATATAAACACAATAACCAGCTTGACATTTTCTTCTGTGTTATTCAATTTTTGTCGACCAATTATTTAAGGTACAAGCCTTCAACTACATGTATGATCGAGGTTTACAACAATTTTAATTACGGTATATGATCAGCCATATTCTAAAAAGGAGGAAATAATATAAACTCACTCACTTTGCTTCTTTTTTGGAAAATTCTCATTTAATACAAATACATCTAAGTTAATTGTCATATAATTATATAAATTAGTTTCTTCCAATTTAAGTCGCGTATTCCATTAAATCACAAATTACATGTTAAATTGGCTCTAATATTCCTCTGTAATCTTATTTCCTTTTTCATCTCCTGTTTTCATATTGTTTTATTTATTTAGTTTCTCATAATTGTCTTAAACCTAGAGACTCTCTTGCTTCTCGTCCCATCTCGTCTATTTATTATTTTATATAGTATGGAATCTCACGAATAAGTACAAATTTTTTTGAACTAATTAGTAATTTAGTATGAAAATTCATGATATAGTATGAAATTTTCGATATAGTATGAAATTAGACGGTATGGTATTGAATTTCACCGACAGCATCAACCGACTATTTGATTATGAAAAATTGATAGGTAGTATGA
This sequence comes from Phtheirospermum japonicum, assembly GCA_014905375.1. Classification (NCBI taxonomy): domain Eukaryota; kingdom Viridiplantae; phylum Streptophyta; class Magnoliopsida; order Lamiales; family Orobanchaceae; genus Phtheirospermum; species Phtheirospermum japonicum. The sequence goes on along the minus strand of BMAC01000450.1, from coordinate 310,775 downwards.
AATTAATATGTAGTATGAAATTAATATGCAGTAGTATGAATTTTGATTAGACTAAACTGGAAAAAAAAAAATTGGATATTAAAAATAATTTAATTCTTTTATATCTTATTTTGAATTAAGTGGAAGTTGAGATTTCAATAGTTTATATAAAAAAAATATTTTCCAAACGGTATATATAAGAATTATCTTTTTTTTTTATATTTTTTTCCTGTCAATTAATAACTTTTACTTTGTGTTTTTTTATACAATGCCCTATAAGCCCTTGTCGGTTAGTATTTTTATTGGACCTTGATCACGAATAATTTTTCTAGCGATCTAAAACACAAAGGGTTAGGTAATTTGTCACTTCCCATATTATGGTCATTTGAATATGATTATGGTCATTGCAATATGATCGTTTATTACTTTTAAATTTAAAACATTTTTCCAATAACTTCAAAATTATATGAAAAAATTTCATAAGAATGCAATGCCTGTGGTGCATATGATCAAATATATATCAAGCAAAAAATCAATTGAGAGACGAGTATTGCAATATAAATAAATCTAATCGCTGTACTCAACAAACCAACATGCAAGAGCACAAAATATATTTGACTAAACGTGACAAAAATCCCAAATAATCTCAGTCTCTCCTCTATGAAAGCCCGTGACATGTGCGACGATCAAATGTAAAAATATATATATTATTATTACCTCTTCGAAATAGATTTATTTGACTTGGAGGAACCAACAAACAATTGGCAAAGACAAAACAGACCCACATCTCAACCTCATATACACTTTTACTAGAATACTTCCAACATTCACAACTCATATCAAACCATTAATTAAATATATTTTTTTATAACCAAACCATGTGACCTTCCCCCACTCAATTCAAGTTTCTTAATGAAATAATAATAATGATGATGATAATAATAATAATAACTCATCTATTATATACATTATACACATCATGGAAAGTTACATTAAAATCTAAGCTAAAAACCGACGCAATATATCAAGACACATCAAATATATTACTAATTATCGTTCTAAAATTAAAAAATATAAATATTTAACTAATATATTCTTAATTATTCAATAATTTTGTTAATTAATTCTATTTCCTACCCTGTTTATATTTCTTAAACTAAGTAAAATTAAAAATGTAAAATTTTCTAAAACAACAATGTATAAAGACATCTAATATGAATGGATAGAGTATTAACCGGAATGAGGTTATATCAATTGGATTTTTGTTTCCTTTTATTAAAGAGTTGCTATAATCATTTTTTTCCATTTTAACATTTCATATTTCATATATATATATTGTATATTTGTTATTGTAATAATAAGATTTTGTATTGTAATTATAAAATTTTAATTTATCATAAATAAAATTAATATTTTGAAAATATTAATTAATAATATATATAAAAGTGAAAAATTAATAATATATTAAATATGATAATCGAAATATTTACGTGGGAATGAAGACTATATGACCTGACTTGGAAAGCTTTGTATTATATATATATTAAACGTTTTCTTATTTTATCCGCACCTAGCTTCACACTCACACATATGTTTCAATATTTTAATATAAAAAACAATACATCACGTACTTAAACCCGTATTTATGTTTCCCAACTATACCCCTAAAGCTCCCCTCCCCCGCCACACCGGGGCCGTGAAACCGTATAAATAAACAATTTGAGCGAACATTATGAAGCCAAACAGCCTTTTCTTTCTCATTACTAATTTGTCTTTATATCCCAGCCTTTGCCTTTTTTTCTTTTCCTTTCTAGCACCATAAAAACAGCCCACCCACCCACCACACCAAATGGTGAAGGTGAAGAAGTTTAAGTGCCAAGGCTTCATCATTTTTCAAGCCTTCTTATTTTCACTATTGCCTGATTTCGGTGCCTCGTACGCATTCAATATTAATTTGACAAGCATCACCAATAATATTATCGGAGGTGTCAACTGCAATTTGTATCAAGGTAAATGGGCCTTCGATTCCTCATACCCTTTCTACCAATCCAAATCACCGGCCCAACCCAAGGGCTGCCCATTTATAGACCCTGAGTTTGACTGCATCAATTTTGGCCGTAAAGATACTGCGTATCTCAAGTATGCCTGGAAACCAGAGGGCTGCACAATGCCCAGGTACTTAGTACTATTTATTAATTTTTTATTTTGTTTTTTTTTTTAATTTGGCACAAAAGAGAATGAATATTTTTTAAAAAAATAAAATAAAATTTCAGGTTTGATGGGTTGGAATTTTTGAAAAGATGGAGAGGGAAAAAGATAATGTTCGTGGGTGACTCACTGAGTTTGAATCAGTGGCAGAGCTTAGCTTGTATGATTCATGCTTTTGTTCCCAATTCTAATATCGGATACAACAGACAGGGAACACTTTCTTCTGTCACATTCCGGGTCAGTCATAATTATTTATTATTATTATTATTATTATTATTATTATTATTATTATTATTATATTTTTGGAATGTCTATTTTCTTGCTGAAATTTTGTGCTCCAAAGATTAGATTTTTACCATTTTACCACTTGGTTGAGTATGACTGATACGACTTGCCTAGTTTAAAATAAAACGGATTAAAAAATATATAGTTTTTAATTTTTATTTTATCAAAAATAATTAAATATTGCTCTACAAATTTTACCTATCTCATTATTAAATTACACTTTTAGTTGTTGGAGAAGGATATTTAATTATTTGATATCTTTAATTATAAAATCATTAGTTTTTCTAAATAAAAAAATTATGATTATTTGTTATATGTGATTGTAACATTAATTATTATTTATAATATGTGGAAATGAGACGGTTGATTACTAATTAAATCCAAATATTTATATTACCTATCTAAACATCAGGAATTTTCTTCTTCTTTTGGCTACACAGAGTTGTTTGTCATGATTAGTATCTTACTTTTTGAAAAGTTTGATTTGGTTAGAGCCATTTCAATTTAATGAGCAATTATTATATATTTTAAGGTGAAGAACGTCTTTTCACGTTGCGGAAGAGACCTGTAATATTATACTCCTCCTAATTTTTATAAATGAAGATATAGCTTAAGAGAATTAATTAAGTGTTTTTTTAATACTTATCTTTCACGTAATATTATTAATAAGTTAATAAATAAATAATTTATTAAGATTGTGATAAGAATAAAATAGATAAAAAAGATAATAAATATCTTAATTAGAAAACTGAGTATTTGAATTTTGATGTAAATTGACTGGTAATGAATTGAATACTAAATTATACTGTATATCCAAAATTAATTTTAAAAAAATGACTAGTAAATGGTTTGTTTTTAAGTTTTCTATAAGAAAAATACATTTTTCCTAATTATATTTTATTTATTGTCTGAAATTGCCAAACTTTATAAACTTACTCAAAAATATGTTATTTATCTAACTTAATTTTTGGTTTCTAGTTTTGTTTTCAAGATTATGATATCTATATTTTTGTAATCTCTAAATTGAAAGTAAGTTTAACAAGATCACAAATTTGAAATTAATAAAAGTTCACTGATATATATCATTTTGTCCTCAAAATAAATTTTTGTTAGTTAAATTGAGTCGTTATAAGTAATTAATTAGAAAATAGATGTCATGAAGTGAAGTAATGATATGTTATTTTCAGTATTTTCTACGTAAATTTAGACAATAAATAAATATAATTAAGAAAAAAGAAGATATTTCTCTAATAATAAATAGAAAAATAATTGAATTAATAATTACTTTTATTGATTTTGGATTTATAATTTCTTAAGTTACTTTAGTTTAGTGTCATTAAATAATTAAAAGTTGTTTGCATTTAATAAGTTTAATAATTGTACAATAAAGTTCCCTACGAAGCCATAGTAATAAATGATACTTTAAATACAAGCTCTTAAAATACAGCGTACAGTAAAAGAAAAAAGAAACCCATCATAACACTCTCAGATTTGATAATCAACTTCTGCAATTGCAATAGATTAGACCCTTTTGATTTAGTTACAAATAAATAAAACTGTGGGGCAGGAGAAAATTTGATTTGTCATTTAGCCGATAAGGTGAGAATAAAATGGTTATTTTGTCATCAATCATTGAAATAAATAACATTTGGGAAAAGTAAATTGATTTTCTTTCTTCTGACAACAGAACTAACTTTATCTTTTCTGTATAAAGCTTTGATATGGTGTAAAACCTGCCAAACAGAATAGACACAGAGTTTTTAGACCATTTTTGCCCAAGATATTAAATGATGGACTTTGCAGGGTCTGTCAAATGGGCCATGGTGCGCCTAACCTCCAGCGGGATAGTAATCCAATGATTTACGCTTAGTGGGCCAGCCAGCCCAACTAAACAACATATACTAAAAACCAAGTCTTTAAATTTGCTGTTGTCTCTGCATTGATTTCGTACTGATAACTTTTTTCCAGTTGTTTTGATGTTCCGGGTTCATTTTGAAATACCAAATTAATACTTTTGAATCGTATATTTATTTATTTTAAAATTTAAAAATCAATAATCAAATAAGAATTTGTTTGAACTAAAAAATTAAATATTACTAAATACAATATTATAATACAACATTATTCACTATATACGCTTGATTTGATAACAAATAAAATAAAATAATATATTATCATCTACTTTTCAGATATGATTTGATATCTACAATAAAAAATTATAAATTTTATAACAAATAAGAATTCTTACTATTCACATAAATCTGAATATCAGGAATCAGAATACAAACAAATGTTAGTCCAAACATCTTTTTGCGTGATTTATATTCGATTTCTCACAAGTCACACCTTCTTCTTCTTCTTAATTAATTACTATTGGCAAATTCTATCATGTACTGTTACTATTTTGTGCGATGAAGATGGATGTTCTGTGCTATGAATATGAATGGTTATGTGTGATGAATATAATTGTATTAAAAATCGTACTTTATGATAAATATGGATGTTCATAATGTTAAATATATATGTTCTGTATTGTATTTTTATTGAAACAAGTAAAAATTGTGCTTATGTATATGCATGATATGTGCAGTGAGTATATTTTGTGTGATAAATATGACTTATGATAAAACACAAATTTTAATAGTATACATTTCACTACCATCATCATCATCATCATGAAATGTGTGTAATGTTCTTAATGTGTTACAGGACTATGGAGTTACCCTCCTGTACTATCGATCAACCTATTTAGTAGATATCATTCGGGGAGTATTGAAATTGGACTCAATTCTAGAAGGCAGAGCATGGATAGGCATGGACATGCTCATCTTCAACACATGGCATTGGTGGGTTCACACAGGATCAGCCCAAGGGTACGTACGACTTTATTCCTCTCTCTCCCTCTCGATTTTCAAATTTACGCTCGACTATACGCGCCTCCTCTACCAGTTCGCTTTTCTAGATGATCATGGAAAGCCCTAATTGTTCACATTGTTCTCGCAGATGGAACATGATGGAACATGACGGCAAACAAGTGAAAAACATGGACCGTCACGATGCATTTCGGATAGGCTTGACCACATGGGCTCGATGGGTTGACAGTTACGTCAATCCTGCCGTAACCAAAGTCTTCTTCCAAGGGATTTCTCCTTCCCACTATAAGTAAGATATTCCATATCCATTAATTATTTTATTTTTTTCAAATACCCTGTTGACATTTTTGTTTCTGTTTTACAAATTGCACGCTGATACATGCATGTTATTTAACAGGTGCAGCGGACAGCAACAACCGTCTGCAGCATCGGCAAGTCAAGCAAATACGCCACTAGAGGCTCAGATTGTTTACGACGTGTTACGCACGATCAAAAAACCCGTGACTTTGCTCGATATCACGGCTATGTCCCAGTTGAGAATTGATGCTCATCCATCGGTTTACGGTGGGGCTGGCAATGGGGATGATTGCAGCCATTGGTGCCTCGCTGGATTGCCTGATACTTGGAACCAGCTTCTATACGCATCTCTCTAGTAATGTGATTATTAATCATAACCACGTTAGAATTTCATACTTGTTGTCTATATATAATCGGTTTATTTGTATATTTTTCCTTTGTAGAGTGATTGTAGATTTGTTGTCTGGGAACTGATAACCACACATGAGTTTGGTTTGATTAAAAAGAATTCGTTTCAACTGTAAGCAGAGAATAGAGAATCCTGCATTTTGTTTCTATTGATTGTCTCATGAAAACGAAATGAGATCATTATTTTCTTATTGTCTTTGTAATTGTGTGCGATGTGCGAATGTCTTTGTACGACATATGTACGTGTGTGATGTATCGAGAGTTTGATGGGTGTTTTGGTGAGGACTGATGTCGCGGTGGTCGCTAGAGAGGGGCTGGGCCGATGAGGGGAGAGACGGGCATGCCAGGATATTTTTAAAAAGTTTTGGGGTTGAATTGAAATGGGTCAAAAGTTGAGGGATATGCTTTTGAGTATATAGAGTTTTAGATCCAATTGAAGATTTTGAAAACTTCAATTTGACCCTTCTAGTTATCAATTTAGTCCTCCCAAATTCAATTTTGTTTTATTTTGAACTGACCCCAATCAGAGTCTTAAAAACTTCAGATTGATCCCACAAACTTTTAAAAGTTCATAAAATTTCATTTTGACCTAACTACTTTGTTATTTTTGTAAAAGTGTACAACTTTCTTATTTTTGAGGCGAAATGGGTCAAACGACTTCTAAATGATTTCAAATTCGAACCATAACTTCATTATAATATTCTTCTACGCAAGGCGTATCCAAAATTACAACTTTACCCTTTGAACTTCTAAGTTCAAGAATCGAGGCCAAGCGTCTTTATTATACTATTACACGTCCATTTATATTAGTTTCACTTCTAAGTGTGCTAAGACCTTAGATATTACTTTATTATATATTATATTTATAATTTTTATAATTATATTATATTTTAAAACTCGACATGGGCTTTTATTTGGAAGTGACGAGACCTTTCATGTACTAGATCGGAAATCTCGTAAAGCCATCGTAGCAATATGCTTGATTTTTGAAAGAACTTCAATGAAGATGAATAAAACTTTCTTAACCGAGGAGTTTGAAAATTCTCAAATTATAATGAGTTGTTTGTGCTTATCTGTGTGTAAAACATCTTTGACTGAAATGTTTGAGATTTTCCAAATCATGAAGCACTTGTTGCTTGAACATATTTTTCTACTTGTATAAGTCTTTTGAAAAATAGTATGTTGAGGGAAAATATGCAAGTGTGCATTTCCCTTGTGCTTGTACTTGTATAAACCTTTTGAAAAATAGTATGTTGAGGGAAAATATGCACGTGTGCATTGCCCTTGTACTTGTGCTTAATCATGAGTTCAATTATATGATTTTATATTGTAGGTATCATTTGAACTCGACTGTTGTTATTGATTGTTTTGTTACTGTCAACCGTTATTGTTTGTCAATTGTTACTGTCTGTCCCTGTCATTGTCTGTCAGGCACGAGTAGTTTGGGAAATTAATCGAGCAGGTTGCTTGTGATTCTTGCTTGACTAATTGTGGTACCTTTTCCCATTTCTTCTGGTCGGGTCGGAGACGACGGCAGGATTTGGGTCATAGATTGGGTATATTCTAAAACATGACGTGCCCTGAATTTGAATCCCCATAGTTAAAGGGACGTCGAGCCTACTGGGAGGGATAAGGTGACTGAGGCTTCGGCCTATTAGAGTGTCATCTTTATGGTGAGTGGAAATGTATGGGTCGATGTTTGATCGACATCGATTCTATGTTTATGTGAGTTAATTTGGCTCGAAATCTAAGTGATACACGTGGGTATCACCTTTAGAGTCCTTCGGGAGTTAAAAGCTACGCGTGGAAGCCACCTCTGGAGTTCCGTACCCGGACATTCACTAATCGGKCACCTTTAGCTATAGCTCTCACCAAGCACAATAGCCTACTTAAACTAGTAGAAGCTGGATGGAAAGTGAAAGCACGCTGCTAAGGAGCCGCGAATCACTTTCAAAATGGGGGTTCGACCGGAGGGGGAGAAAGAGGAAAGCTACCCTATCATAATCATGAAATCTCACAAAAATAGCAACGAAGAAATCTCAAAACCAACAATAAAATTATCGAGTCTAATTCCAATTCCAAAAACACATAACGGAAAAAAAAACCACTTGTTCAATAAAAAGTAACAATCAAATCCCCACACGTCAACAATAAAATTATCAAAAATAATTCAATTTCAAGAAAAAAATAAATTAATTCACAAACACACCAAAAAAACCTTACGATGAAGTGAGATGGCCTAGTGACATATCAATCGGCCAATTAGAAGAACCTACAAAACTTAAATGAAAGAAAAAATATTTTATTATTCAGATTTTATCAGAATACATACATGGTGGTTAATTTGATTTTTAACAACAAAAAAAAACCATGACAAATCAAATCAAATTATGGATATCACATTAATGAAAATGAAAGTTTCAATATCAGCAACCGAATCTTAAGAAATCTATTGATAAGTGATTTCAAGCACGATGTACTTTGAAAAAAAAAAAAATCAACTCAAAACAGCAACCGACAAAATTTTCTGTAGTGTATTCAAACTCGAAACAATGAAATATTTCGAAAAAGATTTTGAGCTTGATTGTTAAATTCCCAACAATCACTAAATAATCAAGGTATGAATAATTATTATTTAACAAATCATAATCATGAAATCTCATAAAAATAACAACAAAGAAATCTCAAAACCAACAATCAAATTACTAATTCCAATTCCAAACAAACATAACCTATTTTTTTTATTAAGATAAATCTAACATGTTGATGATTTTCGGAGAAAAAAGAAAGTACCACTCAATTCAAGAACAAAAACAATAATAATAAAATCCCCAAACATCAAAAATTAAATTATCAAAAATAATTTAAATTTTTAAAAAAAGTCAAACACCAAAAAAAAAAATTTATCATGAAGTGTGACGGCCTAATGACATTAATCGGTCAAAAAGAAGAACTTGTAACATAAATAAAAGGGAAAATATATCATTGTGCAAATTTTTTATCAGAATACATACATAACTTGATTTTTAACAATGAAAATACATCAAATCAAATCACGTAAATCAAATTAATGAAAATGCAAGTTTCAATAAAGCATTTTTTAAAAAATAATTGAAAATTGTCACTTGTTAAGCAAACCAATATGGTATTGAAGATATAATGTCACAAAATAACAAAATACTCTTTAAAAGTGTAATACGCAATGGGAGAAGTAGAGAGTATTACCCAAACACAAATAATTATATATCTAAATGATTTGAAAGAACGGATTTGAAGATCAAAATGCATCCTGAAAACCACTTACACTCGGAAAATAGAGAATCTATCATTAATATCTTGAAAATCAATGAAATTTATTACACGACAAAACAGACCTATAGCAA
>BMAC01000450.1:245031-282148 GCA_014905375.1 Phtheirospermum japonicum | reverse complement strand
CATAAAATCATAAATTCCTAATAACAATTTCCAAGACTTAAATAACCAATAAAAATAGCGAACTCCTACCCCACGCTTTTAATGGGTTAGTAGGGGTCGACTCAAAAACACTCATGGCTATAGGCATGGATAGTTGGCTATGATTGGCTCATTCGTAATTTATAGTGGCTAAAAATATATGGCTATGGCCGGAATAGGGTTTTATATGTGCCTTAACTTCATGTTCAAAGTCGACTACACACAGCGGTTTCAAAGAGATATCAAAACTGAAACTTATTCACGTACATGCAATGATGATAAACACTCAGGTTACTCGCTGGCTTTTTTGCATGAAAAACTTTGAATTGACGCTGCCTTTAATGTTTTGTGAAATCAATTGCGTTCAAGTACCATTTTACAATATATAATAATAAATCTTGGAAAATTATGCATTTATGCACGCTCAAAGACGAAAACAAATAATCATACTTAGTCAACTTCGACAGGCATGCCATACAAACACAATTAAGCGTAGAAATAGCAATTAATCACGTTTAAGCATATAATTATTACAAGCCAAGTATCAAATAAAATTACACAATTAATTAATACAAATCACACTCGACCACCCACCTCTCTAAAAATCCCGGCAATCTCCTGATTGCCACAAATACATCCAAAAATCAAAAAGAGGAAGGAAAACAAAACAAACGAAATGCCCTAAGAAAAACAAAACAAACGAAAACAAAGAAAATAACGATATTTTTGGATTTTATATTTTCCATTTTTTTATTATTATTATTATTTTATATAAATAAAGAAAAAAATAAAGATACAAGATTTAGAACTTGCGGGACTCATCGTCCTCGTTGGGGTTCTCGTCGACATCCATGCTCGGTGTGGGGTATGCCACCTCAAATCGTTCCTCGAGCTTCGAAATTCGAGCTCGCATCTTCTTCAAACTCCGACGGATTTGGTCATAGTTTGCATCAATCTTCTCGTCGATGATTTGGAGCTTATCGAACATCTTCACTTGAATTGCCCGGTTTTCTTCGAAAAATTGGCTCCAATCGGGACTCGGGCCCGAAGTAGAACGGCGGTCTTACTCCATATCCGCGTCTCCATCGTCATCGTCATCGTGTAGTCGAGACGAAGATCCTCCTCTAGTCGACGTCCTCACTCGGGGTGCCGGTGTACGCGTAAGAGGTAATGAAGTGGTCTCGAGTGGGCTAAGTCCATTTTTGGCCGGATCGAACCCGAAGTGGCGGGCGAGGCCGGTAATGTACGGCGCAAATGAGAGAAGTGGCGACTTGCTTCCCGGAGTACCCTTGGTGACGTTGTAAAGCCCTAGCAAAATTAGCGGGTACAATCGGACTTGACGACCATCAACGAGGCATTGTAGAACATAAAGCTCGACTTTGGTCGCATAGGTGGCCTCGTTCTTGCATAAAATAATGTGCCCGAGGATCTTGTAGGCAACGTAAAGGGCGTCGTCTTGAATTTTCAAGCAAGAAAAACGCTTGCAATCGCCCGTATTTCCTCCGGTGATCATCCCCCCAAAAGAGGCTAAATCGAAGCCTTGAACTCCAACCGGGTGGTCCCCTACGGTCGGGAAACCAAAAATGTGGCAAAAAATCTCCTCGTCTACACTAACGTCATTCCCTCCTAGTCGACAAGTGAACGTCTCGTCGTTCCGGACTGCCAAAGTGGAGAAAAACTCGAGCATGAGCTCTCTAAATCCGGGAAGGTGCATTTAGGCGAAGTACCCACAACCAAGGCCATCAACATAACGTGAAAGTTCGGTGTGGTGTTCCAACCCATTCGAGGCCTCTTCCGCAAGTCCTTGGACATTCAAAATCCTATGCGTAGCGAAACCCCACTTGCGAATATTCTTGAACATGTCCCCTTCCTTTTTGTCAAAAATTGGGAACGGTGCTCCCTATTTCCCCGAGATATCTTTACGTTTACCCGCTCGAGACATTATCAAACAATACAAAAACGAACGAGATTGAAAAACCTTGAAAATAAAACTTTTTGCTTCTTTGGGGAATTTCGTCGAACACTTGGCGTGCGTGTTCAACCAACTAAAAACTCAAACAATCCTTGCACCAAAAACTTCCCAACACAACCAAACAACAATAACAATGTCCCAAGAGAGTTTTTAAGCGAAGTACCTCAACAATTGTAGCTCGAATTTCGCCCGTTTCCGGGAAATTGCCCGAATTTGAGATTTTGCCCTTAATTGCTCCAACCCTTTGTAGCTTGCGTGAAGATGGGGCGTGTTTTCTGGGCTTGTGGTATGTTAGAAACGAATTTTTTTGGTTTGGTTTTGGTGTTTGTGAAAATTGAAGATAGATAAAACTTTTGAAGAAGAAAGGAGAGATTTGAAGTTAGGGATTGAAAAGTGAAAGAAAAAGGGGAAATTGGCGGATTTAAATCTGTTTTCTGGGCCATTCCCGCGGGTCGAGACGCATGGGTCGGGTCGGTGGGCCAAAATCAAGGTTAAAACGCGTTCTGGTCCGGGTGCGTGACTCGCGTCGATGCTGCGTCGACGCCCGCGTCAGTCGACGCCCGCGTCAGTCGACGCGACAGAAGAAAAGTTCCTGGCATTTGGCGTCGACGCCGCGTCGACTGACGCGAGCAAGCTCGGCGTCGATGCAGGCGGAGTCCTGGGCGTCTTTTTCTTTGCTCGTTTGATCAATTCTCTTCGTTCGAGTTCTTCCATCTGTTCTAAACAAATAAAAATCAAAATAACATAATAATTAAAATTAAAATAAAATAAAATACATAAGGCTACATAAAGCTCGGGTTGCCTCCCGAGAAGCGCAATTTTTTAACGTCGCTTGCTCGATGCTATTTTGCTCGTTTAATTCCAAACGTACGGTGGATCTCCAAACTCCACCGGATTATCATCGCGATTCTTCTTCCTTTGATCATAGTAAGGTTTCAACCTATGCTTGTGAACTTGAAAGGGTGAATTTCCGATCTCGTCATACAACGTGGCTATGCCATACTTGTCCAATTCTTTTACCGAGAACGGTCCGCTCCATGCAGCTCCGAAATCAGCTGGGTCATATTTACGCTCGTGATTATACAGTACTAAATCTCCAACCTCAAACTGCAAGTTTTTTACTTCCTTCGTGCGAACCTCCTTCGATTTCATCTTCTCCCTCGCCCAATCGTCGAAATATGCCTCGCCCTTATTCTTTTTGCGTGAAAATCTAAATTTTTTGTTAGGGTCGAGAGAATCGTGACTTGGGCGACTTATTGGTGGTTTATGCGGTCGCTCCACATCGAAATCGTCTCTAAATTCTTCTACGATATCGCGTATGTCGATACCTAGTAACTCGATCAAGTCTTCTCCACTTAAGTGCATATGTTCCTCAAACTCGTCGTACTTCTTTCTTGAATCGACTCGTTTATCCCCTCCCTCGGTAGAAAATCCGGCGTCGTCCCCGTCGCTCAGTTTGTTCAAAGTTGCGATTTCTCGTAACTCATTTATGCATGAAGTAACGGGATCAACGAATGAATCATCCTCTTGCATGATGGGGGAGGGAGTGTTTTGAATACCACTTAAAGAAAACGTCACTGTTTCGCCTAAAACAGTCATGGTCATCCTACCTTTGTGAACATCGATTAGCGTATGGGAAGTAGACATAAACGGTCGTCCCAGTAAAATGGTATGCTCAGTACCTTCAGTCGGTACCTCGCCGACGTCCATAACCACAAAATCAACCGGAATTATGAGCTCTCCAACTTGCATTAAAACATCTTCGACTACTCCCAGGGGTCGTCGGGTCGAGCGATCGGCTAGTTGTAGGCGCATGGTTGTCGGCTTTAGTGGTCCAAGATCAAATGCTTGATAAAGTGAATATGGTAGTAAATTTATCCCTGCTCCAAGATCTAACATTCCTATCGCTTTTTGTCCATTGGTAATGGTACATATTGATTCGTCGCCAAACGTCTCTCTCTCGAAGCAAGTTCCTTAAAGAATTTTACGTAGGCGGGCATTGTTTTGATTACCTCCAAAAGTGGTAGGTTGATGTTGACATTCTTCAAGAGGTTGTATAGCTCCATGAACCTCTTGTTTTCTTTTACCGGGCGCAACCGGCTCGGAAAAGGAACAACATCCTTAATTTGCGTCGTTGATTGCTTCGGCAGTGATGCTTCGTCTTTGCCAAGGGTGTTGCTCGGAATCGTCCCTTGAATGGAACCAGGCACGTATCTATTGGTGGATTTATGTATCTTTTCTACTGGTTTAGGAACAATCTCCTCATCTTGGTTCTCTATGCCATTGTCGATCTTCTTCCCACTGCGAAGGACGTGAACCGCCGATGCTTGCTCCGGTTGGCTTGGTAGCCTGTCCTTCTCCTTATTTGACCTTGCAAAGTCAGTTGCTAGTTGGCCCATAGTTCTCCATCTTATCCATGTTTTTAGCTAGATCATGCACAATACCGGAAAGATGGTCAATTCCYCTCACCTTCTTCGAGAGTTCATCAATCTTTGCGTTCACCTTCYTAAGTCCCTCTCTATTGCTAATCGTCTCGGCCACTTGATTTTGCTGCCAAATCAACAACTGATCATTTGGTTGAGTCGCATTAGATTCCTTCCCTTGCGTATGAAAATTATTTTGTTGTGGCGGCACTGGTGGTGCTTGAGCATACTGTGGTGGTGGATATTGTGGATCAGGTGGCATATGATTTGGATTTCCAGGGCCCCACTTGAAAAGAGGATTATCACGTTGCGGTGTGTACTTCTTTTGATTCGAATAATTTTAGATCGCGTTAACATCCTCGTGTTGCTCAATATTTTTTGGACACACATCCGCTGAATGCTGGGGTGATCCACACTGGTTACATGTTACGGCCATCCTTTGTGCATTGGCCTTGCTAGCTCGCTCGGCTTTCCAAGCAGCTAATTTCTCGTCAAATATCTCCTCACATTTCGCCTTCACTAACTTGCCGTCATCTAAATCAGGATCAGGGATGGAAACTTCGTTAACCCTCATTTTACGAGGCCGAGAGTTGGTTTGTCTAGATTTTTCGCTTTGCTTTTCCAACACCCGCCTCGCCCGGTGGCTGTCAAATCTCCAAAATCTCCTCCCGCTGCTATCTCTACTTCTCGTTTCCCATGGTCCAATAAACCATCGAAGAAAAACTGGTTAGTTATCTTCGGAGAATAGTTGTGGTGGGGGCAAGCTTTCAAAAGCGTCTTGTAACGCTCCCACGTTTCATGAAATAGCTCTCCATCCAACTGTTCAAAGGTAGCAATCTGCCTCCGAAGATGCCCCGTAGTTTGGGCCGAATAGTATTGATTTAAGAATTTCTCGCTGATCATATCCCAATCAGTCAACGAGCCAGGCTCTAGTGATAGTAGCCATGACTTCGCCTTGTCCTTTAAGCTGTACGAGAAGTAAATCGTTTGTACTTCCTCTTGGTGAAGGCCATGAACTACAAATCGCCCTACTTCATCAACAAAGTAGTTTAAAAATGCCAAGAGGTCCTCATGGACGTTTCCATGAAAAGTCGGAAGTAAGTTAAGTTGATGTAGTTTGATTTCGACTGCCCTTGCAGTAGGTCCAAGAACAATGGCAAACCTAAAGGGTACAACCTTTGGACGTGATAAATCGCGCTGTCTTGGTGCTCGATCTCCCCTTGGTTCCCTAACTCGGTCATCAGCTCGCTCGTACTGGTCATCATGTGCGTGATGGTGCTCGCGCTCGTATCTCCTTCCGAAATTATTTTGCTCGTAACCATGATCTTGATTTTCCAACCACTCGTTCACGTGCCTTTGATTATTAACATAGGCGTTTCGCTGCAAAACATCCGCATTCCTAAATGCCATGTTCTCGATGTTGTGTTGACGCATGACATTGTTGTTCATCTCTTCGTTTTGCCTCAAATTCGCCATGTTGGGCGGTTGATTGACTATGTTGTGCTGCTGGTTAACTCCTTCGTTTCTCCTTTCGTCTCGTCTGGTCGAGTGTGATTTGTCTGGTTCACTACCATACCCAGTTCGAATGGGGCGTGGTGGTGATCTCGGTGGTGAATCGCCGTTTCGAACCGAATGTGCTCCTAACATAATGTCGGGAACTTGATCGCAAGCAAAATCAGTTGTTGTCAAGGAATTTTCCTCGGGAATAAAAGCGGGCCTTGGTCTTGGCGGATTTGAACGGTGAATGTTGTCAATGAATGGTACAAGGTCGCGTTGAAGTGATCGCCTTCCTTGCATAAACTCAACAACACGTCAACGTATCAAATGGCAAAAACCAAGTGCGAAATTTTAAATAATAAAGAAAAGAAAACAAATTAAAAAGAAAATGAAATGAAAAATATTTTAAATTCCTACTCGTTGTCTCCCCGGCAACGGCACCAAATTTTTGACTCAAACATTTGTGCACCCCATTTTAATAAATTAATTTTAAAGCACGTTAGTTTTCTCGCAAGAGTACGAGGTTACTGTAGGGTGATAAGTTTGACTCGAGTCGTATCTCTCGAGAAAACAACTGTTCGGTCCTTTCGATGTTTTTCTCAATCTATGAACTAAAATAAAATACATATACAATTGGGGTTTTAAAAGATGTTGAATTGATCATTATGAACTAAAACTAATTAAACTAATTACTCTAACTAGATTATCAACTACGAGCAATAAATAATCTATCAATAATACGCAACCGAAGATTAAAACTAATTAACCAATCTAAGAGCATGAACGTGAGAAATTATAGCTAAGCAATGTATCATATTGATCTAAGAACGAATAATTAAGCATAAATCAACTCGCGTAAATAAACTAAAGTAAACCAATATCTAATACTCAAGCATAAAATGATTAAACTAATTATCAAAACTAGAATTAACTAAGAAATTAACTAAGCAATTAACTACGAAATTAACTAAGAGTTTAGAGTACTTATTGTAACTACGAAAAGCAGTAAAAAACTCCAGCTATTCCGGAGTTTGAACGTTGATCTTGGGCGAAGAATGAATCCCGAATACGAATTCGATGTTTCGGAAGCGTTGTTCTTTGATCCTTGATCTCCGTCTTCAAATCTCGTTATGAGATGTGGGATTATTGTTATTGTAAGCTAAGATACCCTAGGGGGTCGTGTGTTCTCCTCAAAATCCGAAATAATGAGGGTTTATATAGATATTGCAAGTCTTAGCGCACAAGAAACCCTAAAATCCGAATTCTGGGCCGTCGCGTCGACGGTTCGTCGACTGACGCGTGCTGGTGCTCGGCGTTGGTGCTGCCTGGCGTGCACGTCGGCTGGGCGGGTGCGTCGACATCAACGCTTCAGCAAGTTGCGTCGACATCGACGCTTCAGCAAGTTGAGTCGACAGTGCGTCGATGCTGCGTCGACTGGCGCGGATCATGGCTCACGTCGACGGCGCGTTGACGGTCGTGTCAGTCGACGCGACTGCGCGTCTGCCTCCGTCTCTCTTTATCTTTTGCTACTCGTTTCGCCGAAAAGCTCGTTCTCCTATACTTGAACATCGAACTTCGTCTATTACGCGCTGAACTCTTCCGGTTACTTAGCTGTAAGGTGAAAACAATGAAATATCACCTATTTGCATCAATTACGAATAAAATACGGTAAAATAAGTCAGAACTATAAAAATATGGAATTATGCTTAAATCGTCCAACTTATACCAAAAACAAATAGAAAAACGTACTAAAATACTAATAAAAATAAGGACAAATCTACTCTAATCACAATTCTCAAACATCAACATAAAATTATAAAAATAATTCAATTAAAAAAAATCACGCACAAAAAGTAAAAACCTTACCACGAAGTGCGGCGGCCTAATAACATATTAATCGGCCAATTAGAAGAACCCTCTGAAACATAAATGAAAGGGAGAATATATTATCATGAAGTTTTTATCATAATACATACACAGCTAATTTATTTTTTACCAACAACAACAAAAAAAAAAAAACGACAAATCAACTCACGGATATCAGATAAAGGAAAAATGAATATTTCGGTAAAGCATTTAAAAAAAGTATGAGTTCGAAACTAAAAATATCAATTGCAAAGTGATATCAAGCACTTTGTACTTTGATACTGAAACTTAAAAAAATTAACTCAAAAACAACTGATAGATTTGTAGTGTACTCAAACTCAAAATAAAATAAAAAAAAAATATTTCAAATGAGGTTTTGAACTTGATTGTTAAATAACCAACAATTAATACCAGTATATGAATAATTACTATCTAACATATCATGATCATGAAATCTCACAAAAATAGCAACGAAGAAATCTCAAAACCAACAATAAAATTATCGAGTCTAATTCCAATTCCAAAAACACATAACCGAAAAAAAATCCCACTTGTTCAATAAAAGTAACGATCAAATCCCCACACATCAACAATAAAATTATCAAAAATAATTCAATTTCAAGAAAAAAATAAATTAATTCACAAACACACCAAAAAAACCTTACGATGAAGTGAGATGGCCTAGTGACATATCAATCGGCCAATTAGAAGAACCTACAAAACTTAAATGAAAGAAAAAATATTTTATTATTCAGATTTTATCAGAATACATACATGGTGGTTAATTTGATTTTTAACAACAAAAAAAAACCATGACAAATCAAATCAAATTATGGATATCACATTAATGAAAATGAAAGTTTCAATATCAGCAACCGAATCTTAAGAAATCTATTGATAAGTGATTTCAAGCACGATGTACTTTGAAAAAAAAAAAAATCAACTCAAAACAGCAACCGACAAAATTTTCTGTAGTGTATTCAAACTCGAAACAATGAAATATTTCGAAAAAGATTTTGAGCTTGATTGTTAAATTCCCAACAATCACTAAATAATCAAGGTATGAATAATTATTATTTAACAAATCATAATCATGAAATCTCATAAAAATAACAACAAAGAAATCTCAAAACCAACAATCAAATTACTAATTCCAATTCCAAACAAACATAACCTATTTTTTTTATTAAGATAAATCTAACATGTTGATGATTTTCGGAGAAAAAAGAAAGTACCACTCAATTCAAGAACAAAAACAATAATAATAAAATCCCCAAACATCAAAAATTAAATTATCAAAAATAATTTAAATTTTTAAAAAAAGTCAAACACCAAAAAAAAAAATTTATCATGAAGTGTGACGGCCTAATGACATTAATCGGTCAAAAAGAAGAACTTGTAACATAAATAAAAGGGAAAATATATCATTGTGCAAATTTTTTATCAGAATACATACATAACTTGATTTTTAACAATGAAAATACATCAAATCAAATCACGTAAATCAAATTAATGAAAATGCAAGTTTCAATAAAGCATTTTTTAAAAAATAATTGAAAATTGTCACTTGTTAAGCAAACCAATATGGTATTGAAGATATAATGTCACAAAATAACAAAATACTCTTTAAAAGTGTAATACGCAATGGGAGAAGTAGAGAGTATTACCCAAACACAAATAATTATATATCTAAATGATTTGAAAGAACGGATTTGAAGATCAAAATGCATCCTGAAAACCACTTACACTCGGAAAATAGAGAATCTATCATTAATATCTTGAAAATCAATGAAATTTATTACACGACAAAACAGACCTATAGCAAATGCATAGCAAAAGTAACCTGAAAACCACTTACACTCGGAAAATAGAGAATCTATCATTAATATCTTGAAAATTAATGAAATTTATTACACGGCAAAACAAACTATAGCAAATGCATAGCAAAAGTAACCAACTATTTCCTACTATAATTAAACAATTTTAATCTTGACATAAGAAAAATCAACAGGCCACGAAAGTTACCTTAAGTGAGCCCTTTGATGGTGTACTCCCATATTTTGAGTTCACAGCCATCTTTCTCTTTTCGTCAGCAAATATGAAAAGGTAACTTAATAAAAGATTTGTAATATCCCCTCAATTTAGTTCAAGAAAAAGAAAGTAAATATAGAAACCAGTTCTAGCAAATATGAAATTACTCTCATTAAACATTAGAAAAACATATCGATTAAAGAAACCCATAACGATAGAAAAGGCACATCTAATAAAAAAAATGCAAATCTGAAAAAGAACACATAAGGATTAAACAGTAATTGATAATAAACCGATAAAAAAAATAGATTTGCCAACATTTGTTGCCGAAGCTCCTCGTTTTTGTTGGGTTAATGCGTGAGTTTGTGGATTATTATGCCAAGAAAACTTTAGGCATAGAGGGACGTAAAATTTGTAAGTGAGAAGGAGAGGAATCAACACAAAAGATAGTTTGGTTAATTAAATGTCTAAAATACCACAAAATGAAAAAAAAAAGTTTAAATAGAAAAATTAATGAAACAAAATTAGCGGGATAACTAACTATTTTTTCAAATTTTATCTCACCTTTTTTTAGTAATTGTTTCTCTCATTTGCTATACTACCTCTTTATAGATAGATAGATAGATAGATAGCGATATTATTTACGTAAATTTTTCTCATTTTAAAATGAGTAGCACATCAACAAAAATTCAAGTTTTTGATCTTGAATGGTTCTAATTAAACTTTCAACAAACCCAATTGAGAAATGAATGGGTATAATCAATATAATAGGTATTAAATAGCAAAATCAAGCGTCTTAACACTTGTGCTTTATGTTTCTAATTTCAGGTTATTTGTTATATTGTTATAATAATTTTGTAAAAAAAAATCAAAAGTAGGAATATATAGCTTATTCTCTCCCAATAAGCTTCTTTAAAATATTTGTAAGAACTCACAATGAGTTCCTAATAGCTTATTCGGTCGAAAAAGCTCATGTTTAAAAAGAAACTACAAATTGTAATTTTTTCTATAAAAACTCCTACCTTATTGGAAGTAGGGAAAAATACTTTTTGCGTCCCAAAATTATGTCATTTGATTTTACTTTACAAACTATTTTTTTGAGACAAATAACCTTACGAATTGTGAGCGATTTATAGTTTGCCTTCTAAACTGGATTTTTTGTAGTTTTGTGCCCACAATCGAATGACGTGGCATGTCATCCGATTTTAGATACAAAACTACAATTCTGGTTTAGGGGACAAGTTGCGAATCGTGCATAGTTTGTATGGCGGTTCGTTACAAATAAAAATTTGTATGTTAAACTCTGAAAAACGCAATAGTTTATCTTTGGAAATACTCATTTTTATCCTTTTTGTATTATAAGAAATGTTTTATTTTATAAACTAACATATTATTTTACATTTTACGAAAATATTGTTATAATGTTTGATGTATATTCAATTTATTATAATTTATTTTCTTATAAAGTTTTCATATTGTTTTCTTTTAAAAAGATATTTTATGAAGTCTTTATTGATTATTATAACTTTATTTCTATGATTTTTTATATATTTTTTTTATATATAATATTTTTATATATGTTAATCAACTAGTTCCAAATTTATAATAAGCGCTAAGCTACCGATTTTAAATCAGCTCAAATAATAAGACGAAGGTTAATAGAGTTTTTTTAAAAGAAAAATAACAAGCTTCACAATATAAATTGGCAGCTCTATATTGCCAATATATAATATGTAATGTAAAATGAAAAAAAAAAAATCCCAAATAAAAAAGAGGGGGACTTTTCTTATTCTTCTCTGGAGTCCCAAACCCCTTCTTCTGGTTGCTGGGGTTTTCTGAAAGTAAACATGAAGATTAAGTGCTTTTTCATACGGCAATTTCTCACTTATTCTCCAAGACGCTATGAATCAGGTGAGTCCGTTTTCATCTCTAAAAGCCCTTTTCCTTCGCTCTCCATCTTTCGTTATTTCGGTACAAAATCTGTTTCGAATTGCAATTCCCGTGATAAAATGAAGCTTGCGCTGGGAAATATTAAAGGCTTGAATGACGCTCTTCATCTGTATGAGAATATGTCCACAGCGTGGCCTCTTCCTGGCGTGATTCCATTCACCCAATTGCTCTCTCGTGTCGTCAATCTGAAAGAGTATTCTGCTGCCATTTATCTTTTCAAAGATATCTGCAATTTGGGGGTTCCGGTTAACGAATGTACTGTGAATATTGCTGTTAACTGTTATTGCCTTTCTGACCGGGTTGATTACGGGTTTTCCATTCTGGGTTGGTTCTTCAAGCGTGGCTGTGTTCCTAATGTAATTACCTTTAACACCTTATTGAAGGGTTTGTTTCGAGAAAACAAGGTTAATGAGGCACAAGAATTGTTTAGGAAGATGGTTAAAGAAGAGTTTTGCGAGCTGAGTGTCGTTACCTATGGGACTGTGATTGATGGGCTTTGCAAGGCAGGTAACACTCCAATGGCCATCGAGCTGCTCAGAGTAATGGAAAAAGGGAGGGTTTGTAAGCCCGATACCCATATATATAGTATGGTTATTGACAGTCTATGTAAGGACAAAATGATAGACTCTGCTTTGAAGCTTTTCGATGAAATGTCTGAGACAGACATCACCCCTGATGTTGTCACTTACACTGCTTTGATTTGTGGGTTATGTAATATGAGCCGTTGGAGGGATGCCAAAATGGTATTATAGAAGATGATAGACCACAAAATATATCCAAATGTCCTAACATTTAGTACCTTGGTTGATGCTTTATGCAAAGAAGGATTGGTGGATGAAGCAGAAGATGTGCTCCAAATCATGAAGCAGCAAAACGTGAATCCTAATGTAGTCACTTACAATTCATTGATGGATGGATATTGTCTTCAAGGACGCATGGGAGAAGCGAGAGATGTTTTTGATTCTTCTATGGCTAGCATGAATATTGCACCTGATGTTGGGAGTTATAACATCTTGATCAATGGATATTGCAAGAAAAAAAAGATTGATGAAGCTATGCATATGTTCCGTGAGATGTCTCGTAAAGGGCTGCTCAAGCCTGATATAGTTACATATAACACCTTATTGCAGGGTTTGTTCCGTGGAGGCAGATGTTCTGAAGCATTAGAGATTTTTGAGGAGTTGCAAGCTGTTGGCTTGAAACCAGACTTCTACACTTACTGTAACATGTTGGATGGATTGTGTAGAAATGACCGAGTTGAACAAGCATTGTCGTTGTTAGATGAATTAGAGCACAAAGGAGGAGAACATCATCTTCATATTTCTTTCTACAATATCGTTATGGATGGTTTGTGTGAAGCTAAAAATCTTGATCAGGCTCGTGATATTTTCAGTGATCTTGCTTCTAAAGGATTGGAACCAAACGTGGTGACCTACACTATCATGATCAAAGGAAGTTGTCAAAATGGGCTACTTGATGAAGCTCAAGATCTTTTTCGGAGGATGAAGGAGGCAAGTTTGTCGCCGACTGAAATTACGTATAATGTAATTGTCCGGGGAAACCTAAAAGGGGGCAAATATGAAGTCGCCTCAATGTTTCTCGAGGAAATGGATGCTAAAGGATTCTCACCAGATTCATTTACGTTAGAGTTGCTGCTTGACTCGCTCTACATGGAACACAATTCTACAGTTTTTAAAATGTTTCAAAAATGGGCCCCAAGTACTTTGAATAAAATTCAACGAGCCAAAGAACTTGGTGTGTAAATCGTGCAAAATGGAGGTGGAAATGTCAATATGGCAAGTCATTTGGACCCTATCTCTCTAAAATAATTAGTACTCATTTTCTCTTCTCTTGAATCAGGAGTTAATTAAACGGTTGGTAGAAGATAAAATAATCAAATGGTGTTCGTTTTCTCTGCTATATTGTCTGATGCGGTGCTGAGTTTCAAGTTACTATTCTTCTCATGATATAGTGTTGAAATTAAGCTTGTGACGACCAATACCAATATTTCTCACATTGTTGAATGGTTTATGGATTTTTCATTTTTTATTTTTGGTTGGAAATTTTTATTGAATGGTGTTCAATTTTAAGTAGTTCAATTCGAAAAGTGCAATTAGTTGAAGATGTTATGGTATTCAGTTCATGGAATTTGTTATGTTGAAATAGTGTTGTGAGGTGCTTTTGAACTTCGATTCAGTTATTTGTTGGCCTGGTTTGAAGTTGAGGTTATTGTTGATGATGATGTTACTGTGAGAGTTTGTGTAATAGCCAAAAACTTCAGTTTGTATTGATTCGCATGGTGTTCTGCTTGTACTCGGATCAGATTATTTTGTGATTGAAAAATATTGGTATGTGCTTACATTGTCATTCTCATAGTCACGAAACAGAGACTTGTAATAAAAAGAAAAATTGTCCCGACTGTAAGATTTGTTGGAGGCAATGTTTCATTGTTGAGGACTCCCTATATAAAGGTAATGTAGATTAATCTATAATTATTTTACACTTCACAAGAAAATTTGCTAACATATGTAGCTACTGGAAATTGATTGGAGCTTTAATATTACGGAAATGAGTTCACATTCCGCAAGAGAAATGAATGACCATGTTGTGGTTTAAAGTAACTTATTATTGTCACGACGCAATTATTGTCTTCTGGATCACCCTCAGCGATCTGTTTTAAGATAGTGATTTCATCCATTGCTGCTTCGGAATAGTGTTGTGCACTCTTTTGAACCTTCAGGTCTACATAGATAGATTTCTGAATGTCCCAAGCTAGCCAGACAGTTGAGAAATGGCCCCATCCGAGCTTGCTCTGAACGACGTATCTTCCGTGCTTGAAGATGTCACCGATCCGCACGGCGTGGTATCCTCCTCTTCGACAGTCCTCTGTCCCCTCATCCTCCGAAGTATAGTCGCTCGTCTCGCTCCGATCGCCACCGTTCCTTTCCGCCGCCGCCGACATCTATAAGTCAAAGCACCGGAAAATATGATGCCTTCGACAGAATTAGAATGAAAATCGCCGAAAAACAATGAGCTGCACAGTACTCTGCGACTCTGAGAAGAGAGACGAATTATTGTCACGTCTGTATGGTTTTCGAATATCTCGGAGACAATCTCTTGACCGTAATCAAGTACTCAGACTACAGAGGCATTCCCCTTCACATGGTTAAAGAAATCTGCTTTCATATTTTAGTGGGATTAGATTATCTGCGCCGTCAACTTTCAATCATACACACGGACTTAAAGCCAGATTGTTATTACTTCGATCAATGATAGATCCATCTAAAGACCCCACAAAGTCTGGGGCACCCCTCATTCTAGCATCCAACAAATCCAAGATTGCGTCCGAGTCCGAGGCTTCTAAAGAGGGTAAGGGATCTTATACCGGCCAGACTAAGAACCAGAAAAAGAAAGTCCGGAAAAAGGCTAAGCGGGCGGCTCAGAAGTGTACTGGGAATGAAGCTTCTGAAGAAGCTGATCCAGATAATGAGGTGAGTGGTCCGGAAGATTCTAACCAGGATGATGAATCCAACGGAGAGTCTGTTGAAGAGCAAACCAAAGCTGAAGCGTCAAACGGTAATGGAGCCAAGGATAAGGGCTCCTGGCTGAGGTTGACCTAAAGTGCAAATTGGTTGACTTTGGAAATGTGTGTTGGACTTACAAGCAGTTCACGAGCGATATTCAGACGAGGCAGTATAGATGTCCGGAAGTTATTTTGGCATCTAAGTACTCGACGTCGGCTGATATGTTCTGTTTGATCCGCATAGTGGTGACAACTATGATCGTGATGAGGATCATTTGGCCCTAATGATGGAGCTTCTTGGAATGATGCCGTGCAAGGTTGCATTGGGCGGTCGTTACTCACGAGAATTCTTTAATAGGTTCGGTGATCTGAGACATATCAGAAGATTAAGATTTTGGACTCTCAATAAAGTCCTCAAGGAAAAATACGAGTTCAACGAACAAGACGCGAATGAGATGGCTGATTTCCTTCATCAGATGCTCGATTTCATGCCCGAGAAACGGCTGACCGCTGCCCAATGTCTTAATCATCCATGGATAAGTGGAGGCCCTCGTCAACTTGTCCCTTCCGTGTCTCAGCTCGAGGCAGTAAAAAATGGTAAGGATGAGAAGGACAAGAGAGAGGCAATGGAGGTGGCAGTGGGAAACATGGCTATTGATGGGGCGACAAAACCTGAGAAAGTTTCAAAATCTCTATCGAACGAAAAAGTCGTAAAATTGTGATCTGATTTTTGTCTTCAATTAATGTCTCAATTGATTCATCTTGTTTGAAATTTGCCATTTTCCCTACTCCTGATTCTTTGCGGTGATCAAGCTAAAATATTGTCATGACAGTTTCAACAATGGACATACCATTGGCGAGAGTTACTAATTGTGCTCATCCTTTTTATTGTCTTTATTAATCCCTTCTCCACTCTATTAAATTTATATTTTAGCCCTTTATTCTGTTTGGAACTATTTTTTCACCTTGCTATCTCAACTAACTAGATTTTCAGTCCTTTTTCCTTTTTCTACATTAATGTTGATTTTTCATTTTTTTATTTTGAAAGCTACATTATTTTCATATTTAATTGTCAAAACAATACTTGTAGTCATTGGCAGAATGTATCTATACTATTATGTAATCTATAATTAAGTGTTAATTTTTGTATTAACTAGTTAGTGGATACATAATGAGAGATATCATGAGAGGCGTTTTATGATAATTTTTTCAGCACTTTAGGATGAGAGAGATAATCCTATATGGAAACAATATTTCTTAGAAAAATGTGTCACATTAATTATTGTGTAAAAACTCACCGATGTATCTTATTCATGTCTCAAATGCTTTGTTGTTTTAGAAAGATATCATGAGATTTGAGAATAATTTCGCAGTACTTAAAACTTTTTGTAGAACTAGCGTAGTACGTGTGTGTAATACATGTGTTACTTAGAATAAGAAAAATACTAATTATAATTTTTTAAAAATAATGTTTAAAAAACTAACACAAACCATTACATGGGATGTTTATATATGGAGAAGTGAACAAATTCACATTTGTTTATGATGAGCACAAAAATGCAATTAATTGAATCACTTTTTTATTTTTTATTTCAAAGAGTTTTTTCTCAAATAATATGCTCACTGTCAAAGCAAACATGAAAAAAATAAATAATGATTCATTATCCATAATAAGAATTCAATATCAACCTAATTATAAAATAATGAATTTTTTTTTATAGTAAAGTTTATCATAACATAAACTCAGCTGCAATTACGTCGATAAAACAATATACCCTAATAAAATACCCGTGCTCTATAGAAGATTGGTAAAAATAAAAAATAAAAATAAGAACAAAAATAAAAATTAATTGACAAATACTTGTATGAGACCGGTCTCATAGTATGAGACAACTCTTTACCAAATTCATCCGCCTCAACCTACCCATTACCCAACCCGTTCGCCCGCCTGCCCACTAACCCTATATAAAAAAAGAATTTAGTTCATTTCAGTCCAGATCCTCCTCCGGTTTTTTTCTCTCTGTTACACTCATACTTCTGCTGCCGACCACCGTTCGCCGCCGCCGACCACCGTAGATTAAAGGTCAAAAACATGAATTCGTGTAACATCCCAGTTTTTCATAACGAAAACACAAGCGGAAGCAATTATATTTTAATAAAAGTAATATGAGGGACGTTATTTTTTATAATATTTTCAGTAAATTTTAAAAGATAAATAAACACTTAAATCAAACAATTAATTTCACATAAAGCTAGCTTATATCTTTTCAATGAAAGTAAATAAATTCAATATCATTTGGCTTTAATAAAAACTAATAATAATAATAATAGTAGTAGTAATAATAATGTAGCTTCATAAATAGTACTCAAATAAATCTAACATTTAATAGTTAATATTTGAGGAAATAAAATAATAAATTCAAATGCTACTAATTGATTAATCTTGAAATAATAATAAGATCTCAAATTAATACTTTAAAACATGGTTTCACTATCGTTGTATTACTATCGTCGTCGCCACCACGCTTCCGCTCCAATTTCACATGACCTGAAAAATATTATTTTAAAAAGGGATGAGCTTTCAACTCGCTCAGTAGGGAGTACAGTTCATAATAATTGCATAATATKYTAGTTCTGGACAATCATATCTCTGTTGTGTAATAAATTACACCTCTGTTGTACAATAAATGTACCTCTGTTGTGCATTGCTGCACCTCTGTTGTACAATAAATGTACCTCTGTTGTGCATTGCTGCACCTCTGTTGTACAATAAATGTACATCTGTTGTGCATTGCTGCACCTCTATCTCTGGGTCATGCGACAATGTTTAAAACTCTCTGGGTCGCATGACTATGTGCACATAATTTGTGACGAAACGCCACCTCTGGGTTATACAATCATTAACATAGGCTAAAATACTACGCATTTAAATATGAACTGTAAATAAAAAGGTTTTAGTTATCCCTACCTTTAAACTGACGTTTGTGATCTTGAAATATGTAGAAACATGACTTGACTCGATAAATGTGATCGTGAAATATTTATGCTTGGATGATCGTCCTAATCCTCAGTATCCTTGATTTCTACAAATAAACAGAATTGGAATAAATAAAAGGAATAATAATTGAGACGATAGAATTTAAATAGTTGGCTGAAAATCGAAAGAGACTAACTGGTTAAACGCTGAAAAATTAATATGTCCAATCATGATTGCAAACCGGCCGTGACAAAAATCAAAACACCACACATCGTGCTCTTATGCCAAGGCCCAAGATCAAGCCCAATAACCCTTTCCAATTAAACCAACTCAAAATCCGAAAGCCCAACCATCCCCTTTTCTATCTCTCTCCCATAAGCCCAAAAGCCCAACCAACTTCTTACACATTTCTTTCTCTGTTTCTCTTCCCCGTGCCCATCTGCAACCACAACCAACAACAACAAACTCAAGGCTAACCCCCCACTAATATCTCCATTAGAAAATTAATTCCCAAATCCTCACAACACACGATCAATTGATTGCTTAAACAAAAATCCCTTTGAGCCCCAAATCAAAACCCTCCTCTTCGCACCTTTTTTTCCCCTCTCGTCCCATCGCACCAGCACGCTCAACGGCAAGGAGGCGGCGGCGAGTGACGAGGATGAGACCAATAGAGCTTGATATTCGAGGGTGACGTCGGACAAGGCTGAGGTTTCTCTCGGCGATTGGCATCTGGCGAACGGCGCAGCCACGGCAAGAACCTCCGGCAATGACATGCGGCGGCGATGATGGTTGAATTTGCCGACGGTCCGTGGTGGAGTCGGTGGCTTCGGGCTGCGGCTTGGCGGCGACAGCGGCAGTGGTGACCAACAGCGATGGGGGTGGCTGGCTCGATTTGACGACCTCTACTCCTCGACGGCTCCGCATCTCCAGCGAATCGACGGCGATGGCGACGGCAACGACGACGTGGGACTGGGTCTTTCTGCGTTAGTCGGGCCCAGTTTTCTGGCTTACGGGCTACCAATCAATCCATCTCGTATTCGGATCGAGATCGCGACGTGAAATTGGCGGCTGAGACAACCAACAGTGATGGTGGTGGCTCCGGCTTAAATCGACAGGCGACCTCTTCGCCTTCAATCAACGACAGCTTCATACCGACTGGAAACGACGGCCGGTGTGTTGTGATTCAGATGTACAAGTTCAATCGCGTATTCTGGAAATTTCGGTGCAGACGAGTGCGAGGCTCAAGTCTGGGCTTAGGTCACATCTGCCTTGACTGACTCGAGACGATTTCAGGGCCTGGCCGAGTCAATGCACGTTGGTTCATATGAACAAGAACTTTGGCTGTGTCGGGCTCTCGATTCAAAACTTTGGGTTTGGTTCCAGACTCGCTTAAAGGATGCGTTAACGAGTTTTGGTCGGATCTTACGGTGGCTGGGAATGGAATCAATTACTTGGTTTTGAGATGTTGAAAATCTGGAGATGTTTTCGTATGGTTTGATTATGTTGAGATGGTTGTGACTTAGATAGAAACGGAACTGTATAAATTTACTTTGCTGAGAACTGAAAATCCCAGATGTTTAGGGGTTGTTTGTAATCATGAAAACTGAATAAGAATGACAGAAATAAATCTGAGTTATAAACAACTTTGTGTGTGAGTTGTTGAGTAGGTTTAGGAGTCAAAAGTCTCAACCTTGTGTGTGAGTTGTTGAGTAGTTTTAGGAGTCAAAGTCTCAAGTAATGGCAGCTTAATAAAACCAATCAGTCGACTAATAGGTTCGTAATTAGGTTTAAATATGAAATATAATGATTATGAATATAGTGGACTTTAAATAAGAGCAAATGGGCCACATAGGTAATAAGATTGCTGAATTTGAGCTTTTAAAATAATGGAACGTAAAAGCTAACAAGAAGAACTCGTCGTAATAATATTTGAGATTGTAACTTACTTGAAAGATTTGACATGAGAATGATAACTTGAATTTGTTAAAATCTAAATACATGCAAGGTAATCCAATTCGTCCTAAGATGAACTAAATAATCTAATAAAATTGGGATTAAACCAGGAAATGAAATATAATGAACTAAAAGAATTTATATAAAACGTGGATGACCTCTTTGATTATAAAAGCTCATTTGGGCTTCTAGTTTAAGTCTTTGAAATTAAAATAAAAAGATAACTTGTGAAAATCTAATTAAATGTTGTCAATCAAATTATGCTTAAAAATGAATTAAACATTTTAATAAAAATTGGAGTTTAAATAATAAAACTGTAATAGAGAATTCATGATTCTCAAATAAGGTAAAATAAAAATATGGGATGTTACAATTCGCCTCATAATTTTTGAAAAACTTATTGTTTTTACTTCGATTGGGGCTTTGACGCCACTTTTGGATTCTCATGGCGGCTTCAAGCAGGATGTCGGTGTTTTTGGGTGGCACGGAGGAACATGGTGGCCAGAGACTTACGAGGGTTTTTTTCCCCTCTTTTCGGTTACTCTCTTCTTCCCAGCTTTCGAAACAAAGGAAACTTTTTGAGAATTTTCCTAATTCAATCCGGTTTTTGATGCCAATTAGAAACTTAAAATTCATATGTCTAACCAATTCACATAAGAAAATTCCAAAAGTTCTTGATACCAATTAGAAACCTAGATTTTATAAATCCAGTCAATTGAAGTGGCGAGCAAGTGGCAGTGAACGACAATGCGAGTTTTGGGCAGAGCGACTTTTTGGGTGTTGTGGTTTGTTCGATTATCAGGCAGAGGTTACATTGCCGACAATCTGAGGAAGATGAGTGGTAGCGGCCGAGTTTTGATGTCCACAATTTAAGTCTTTGCCCCAAAAATGATTCTCGGTCTCCGAGGATAGATTCATGGTTGATCGGCTCATGGGTTCGTTGTTAAATTCAATGGTGTCTCGCCCCTGGCTTACGGTGTTGGAAAAGAACAATAGAGTCTGGATTGGTTTCTAAGTGTATGCTTGACAGTAGATTTCAAGGTGAGCGTGATGTTCTTGGCTTGTTTCTTCTATTAATTTTGGATGAGGATGAAAATCACGAAATGGCGGATGTCCAGCGAGTTCTGGAACAAGAAGAAACAAGCATGCTGTTGGAGATTAGTGCCATGTTTTGTTTAGATTATATCAATGGGTATTCACTTTTCGACTTGCAAAGTGAATGATTATTGTCAAAGATGATTTTGTCTTTAGATAATAATCAAGTTAATATGATGGTAGATGGTAATATGGGGTTTATTGAAAAATCATATCATTTTTTTGAAACCTTATATTATATCAATGAATTTTCACTTTTTGGCTTGCAGAACGAAATGATTCTTCACATGAAGCGAACCATGATATGCGAATAATAAGTATGTGTGCGATAGTGTGGGTTGATTTTTGCGTGATATGCTTGTATAATGATATGTTTAGTGAATTTTGTTTATTTTTTAGTATAGTATTGTTCATATAGTTTATTTGTTCAGTCAAATTTAAAAAATTTGTTTATATATTCTTTGAGACTGGTTGATTGGGATGGAGTTTTTAATTGCCAGCAACAAAGCATTCCAATTTTTATGAATATGCGAATTCGAATGTGACAAAAAAATGTGGATGACAATTATGAAACAGGAGTTTGAAGAAGAAGCGAGTAATGGAGTTGATGGTGGAGTTGAGTTCTTTGAGGGATGATGATGTGTTTAACAGGTTCATAGTTTGAATTGATTTGGAAAATGGTGACATGTTTCGTAACTGCTTGGAGCGAGACATTGGCTTCTTTTTGTTCGTTGGTACAAGGAACATTATAATTGCGAATTCACATTTTGCGTTTTGATCCTCTAATTATAAAGGGTATCAGTTGCAAGTATAGCTCCACCTGAGTTTGACTTATTGGTCAATGAAGAAATTGGGAAAAGTATCACAAATATAGTGAAAAGTATCATAATTTGAGTTAAAAGTATTACAATTACGTATAAATATTGCATATTATATTATATGTAGTGAATCACAAATTATAGAAAAAGTATCACAAAACTATTTAAAAGTATCACAACTTAAGTTAAAAGTATTACAATTTTTAGGTATAAATACTGTATATTATATTTCTATATCAAGTATTACAAAATGTTGTAAAAGTATCATAAAACATGTGATACTTTAACTATATTTTGTGATACGTGATAACTTTTTGTGATACTTTTAATTACCTAAGTGTAAAAGGCACAAATGTAAAAACGGAAATTAAATTATAGATATATATGATATTATAACTATTTAGTATATTTTAATAATTTTCTACGATACTTTAGTTTTGTGATACTTTTAGTTGAATTTAATGATACATAAAGTGAGTTTGTGATACTTTAAGAATGAATAGATTGTTATAATACCACAACACATGGTTAAAGTATCACAATTCAAAAGTTTCTAATTTTTTATTTCTATATTATATCTATATTTTTTTTATACAATGTAATTAATGTATCAATATTGATAAAGTATTACAAATTATAGTTAAAGTATCATATGTTGTTCATATGCGATTTCTGTTTTTTCATCTATATGTTTTTAACTCAACATGTTTTAATATTAAAAAAGATTATTAAATTATCACAAAGCATATATCACAAATTTTTTATATCTATTTTATTAAAGTATAGTTAAACAATATTCTTAACTCAAACTGTTTAAGTATCATAAAATATTATTAAAGTATTACAAAATATTGTTAAAGTATCACAAGTTTTTTATACCTATTTTTTAAATAAAGCATAGTTAAGTAACATTTTTAACTCAAGTTGTTTGAGTATCACAAAACATTGTTAAAGTATCACAAAATATTGTTAAAGTGTCACAAGTTTTTTATATATCTATTTTTATATTAAAGCATAGTTAAGTAACTTTTTTAACTCAAGTTGTTTAAGTATCACAAAATATTGTTAAAATATCACAAAATATTGTTAAAGTATAGGAAAATTCTATGGTGCCCCCCAAGGTACCATACCCCATGTATTTTAAGCCATTAGATCTTTCCACTAAATAAAAACTGAAATGATCTAATGGTTAAAAAACATGGGGTATGGTACCTTGGGGGTACTGTAGAACTTCCCTAAAGTATAATATGTTATTTATAACTATTTTTAAATTAAAGTATAATTAAGTAATAGTTTTAACTCAATATGTAATATCACAGATCATAGTTAAAGTATCACGAGTTTCGATGCCTGATTTTTTTTATTTTTTTTTGACTTTCCCATTTATTATTGAATACAAAAGAAGAAAAAAAAAACAAGAAAACCACAAAATAAATGAATCATAAATTTATTAAAATGAATTTTCAAGTCTAAAAGTTGATCGGAAAAGTGATTCCAAACATGTTAAGTAACATCATCATAGAAATTAACCAGCCAAAGCAACACAATGAGACGGTATAAGGGTTAAAGTTACATGAGCAAATCTCAATCTCCATAGAATGAGTGTCTGATGATAGTAAAACTAATTAACATATCATTAATCTGAACAAAGACCACAATATCAAAAAGACAACCTCGATTTCAACAAGGATTGAGATACCTAAATCCTTCAAACATCGCTTCTTTTCCCTTGTTAGCAATATTTTTGGAGAGCCAATCGAGCCCCTCGTACAACCCTTCTCCAGT
Source organism: Phtheirospermum japonicum (assembly GCA_014905375.1). Taxonomy (NCBI): domain Eukaryota; kingdom Viridiplantae; phylum Streptophyta; class Magnoliopsida; order Lamiales; family Orobanchaceae; genus Phtheirospermum; species Phtheirospermum japonicum. Next base: position 258,237 of record BMAC01000450.1, on the reverse strand, counting down.
GGTAGCACATGTGCTTTGGATATACCATTGGAGTTGACGAAGAGAGTGAGCCCAAGCTTGTCGGTTATCTCAGTGACATTCATAGCATTTGGGAGGTCTTGTTTGTTTGCAAAAACATATGCACTGTATCCCAGAGTGTTCCGAAAGTAATGCCTCTATAAAAAGGGATGATCTTGTTGGGAGGCTGCTCTGAGAGACACCATTATATTTCTCTTTTCACATAAGGGGTTAAAATACAAAAATAAATAAATAAGTAGATGTGGATAAAAGAACAAGAATACATTGAATTAGTATTCATGGCGTCCATAAGAAAATTCAAGCTTAAAGATTCCAATCTTGAAACTGAAGCAAAAAAAAAAAAAAAATACCACTAGAGATTTTATAATCAATTACCAATAAACATAGAAACTGCTCATTCTATACAACAAGAAATCTAAGGAGTAAGAAAGGCTTATAAGCCCAAGTCAATTAATCACGCGTACCACTAAATCAGTTCTCAATATTTTTATTTTAATTTCAAACTTCCTCCACTAATATCAACTAAACCATTGACCATCACTGTGCTCCGGCGCGGGTACCACGACGGCACAAATCTTGCACCATTTTGAAAAATAAATATGACAATCTCGGAGAGGTGATGAGGGGAGTTGAACGGTGATGGAATATTGGAGTTTTGGCGGAAGACCAATATAGATCTGGGTCAAAGTCGAAAGTTTAGTAGCTTTTTCGGCGATTTGCGAACGATTGTGATTCTAGATTATGGATTTTTCTTCAGATTTTTAACAAGAAGGATAAGCAATTCAGATGATGTACGTAATTTTAAGTTCCACCGTAGGAGAATGGTGGTGGCGGCGGTAGAACGTGTCATTGCAGTTGGAAGAGAAGAAAAAGAAAGAAAAGGAACAAAAAATATGGCTCTCGTTTCCTCTATCAATAATTAAATATCGCAGGGTTGGGTGGGACAGTTAATGAAATGGGTGGGTAGTGGTACCGGGTAGACTCCGGCGGATCAATTTAATTAAATGGTAAGAAATGGTATCATAGTATGAAACCGGTCTCACAAGAAACTTATTCAGATTAATTGCGTTTTCAACAAACCACAAATTTTATGGAAAAACTTATCCCGAGTTTTATTAATTTTTCTTATCTGTAGGCTGAAGTATAGCCAAGTCACTTGTAATAATAAAGGACAAAAACCGAATTAAGTACCCGTGTGTAATTCTCTGAAAAAAATATGATTAGCATTACATTAAGAAGAAAGGAAAGAATTATCATCAATGTTCATAATGGTAAATTTAACTATTGATATCCTTTGTCAACAAAGGTGTCGTGGCAATCAATTAATTAATCCCACAATCTTTATGAAATTAGTTAAATATCAAACGGTTAATACGAAAACTACTATTAAGTTTAGTCTAATTAAGAACATATTTACCATTTTACACAGCATTTGTTGACATCTTCCTAGATATTGTATGTTTCAATACAAATGATTCTTCTCTTATATTACCAATGTTTTTTTTTCCTTTTTAAAATGTTAAAACAACTACAAAAGCTCACTAACCACATCAGCTCTCATACTTTGGTTTGATCATATAGTTATAAAAATGTAAAAAACAAATTAATGAGAATGCAAAATGTCGCCATAAGTCAAATCATGTGTATTGACATTAGCTAGAATCGACATTAGTTAGAAGAATTTAAATTGATAAAGTAATATAATGTGATAGATTATTGTTCACGGGGGATTTTTTAATCCTATTAATTATGATATTTATTTTTAGATGTATTTGCCTATTTGGACTCTAGTGTTAGTTAGAATGTTAGTAGGTAAAAGAGTACTTATCTCTTGGATATCTTAAGATATAATTATCAAGACCTTGTTATGTGGAACAAGGACTCTTTTAAGGAAGTTAAGCTATAAGTACTTGGTATTTTCATTTGAAAAAATACAACGACAAGGAGGTGAAAACCAGAAACACTACTACAGCATTCTTGCTGCGTTTTATGTTTATTCTTCGAGTAAAATTTGTTCGAACGAGAAGAACTTTTAGGAGCAATTTTATTTTTCATCTTTTTGTAATGTTACTAGAATCCTTTTTGTTAGGGTTGTAAACAATTTCTAGTAATATAACTTTTGACTTACGATCGCGTTCTGTGAGTTATTTTAACTCACAGGCAAAAATCATTATTGTTTTATCTTTCTGCACATATGTTAATAAGAATGTTTCAACACATTTACTAACACTGACGTTCATACAAGTTATTGAAAACCTTCAAAACTTTCAATTGGTATCAAGAGCGATCACTTGACACTACTAAGTGAGATTCCTGCGGACTTTGAAGGAGAACAATGGATACTGTAATGAACAGTGCAATCCGACCTCCTGTGTTGGATGGAACAAACTATGCAATTTGGAAAGTCAGGATGTGAGTTTATATTAAGACGATGGACGAAAGATCCTGGATTCCAATTCTAATTGGATGGGAGGCTCCCAGGCTAGATGATCCGGATGGTGACATCATTCTGAAAAATGAGGTGGACTGGACTGTTGAAGAACTTGCTACCTCAAATGCCAACACCAAAGCCTTGAATGCCATCTACAGTTTTGTGGATGTCTCCTTGTTCAGAATCATCTCCAACCTACAAACTGCCAAAGAAGCATGAGAGGCACTACAACTCTTCTGTGAAGGATCCAGAGGAGTCCAAAGGACCAAACTGAGAATGCTAGCGACACAATTCGAAGTACTAAGAATGGAGGAAAGTGAAACCATTGCCATCTACAGTGCAAAGCTTCTTAACATCTCAAATGAATGTCAATCTCTGGGATCTCCTATCTCAAATGAAAGGCTTTTGAGTAAATTCCTGCGATCCGTGACGAAAAAATTCAATATGAAGATTACGAAAATTGAAGAAGCCAAAGACACTGCTGTCATGAGTTTTGATGATCTTGTTGGATCACTAAAGACTTATGAGTTGGAATTAAAACTCAAGCAACCAAAAAGGAAGAGCATTGCCCTCACCTCTGCCCCAGACTCTGAAGACGAAGATATCGACCTTGCTGCCATAGCGTACGAGGCTGAGCATGCAAACCTAGATGCGGACGGTATTGCTCTCATCACCAGAAAGTTTGGTGACTTCCTGAAGAAAAAGAACATCTCAAGAAAACCCTTGAACAGGCATCTCAAGTCCTCATCTGAGCCTAGCACTCCACAACCCTTAGGACAGTCCTCAAATAGGTTCTAACAGAGAGATTCAACACCTACAAGTGCGAAATCTGAACCAAGGAACCAAAACAGCACCAAGGACCTGGACAATATTCAGTGTCATGAGTGCAGAGGATTTGGACATTATAGGTATGAGTGCGCCAATACCCTAAGGAAGAAGAGTTTTATCGCCATGAGTGATGAAGAAGATGACGTGGAGTCAAAAGAAACTGAGGAGGTTGCTGCTATGAACGTCTGTGTTGTGTGGGATGACACTGACAATTTGAGTAACATTATGTGTTTCAACTCTTTCATCACAACTGAAGATGATGAGAATGAAGAGTTTGCTGTGTCTTACGAAGAGTTGTATGAAAATTAGTGCAAACTTCTCCAGAAGGTCGAATTTCTCTCTAAAGAAGATGAGAGACTGACACGAGCAGACAAGGAACAACAATCCGTGGTGTTACGTCTAAAAGCTCCTTTGACCAAGCGAGAAGAAGAACTGGATAGAACTAGGGGAGAACTCTCAACAGCAATGATGACACTCAAGAAACTCAACACCGGATCAACCAAACTTGATGAAATCCTGTCTATTGGAACAATGGTCAGACATGGGATAGGGTTTGAGGCTCCAGTTTTTATCAAAGAAAGTGATAAATCCTCTGAAGGATCTGTTTCTGTGGACAAAACTAGGCGAAGGAAGCGTACCTATGTCTGTCATCACTGCTCGAAACCGGGTCATATCAGACCATTCTGCAAGAAACTCAAGTCTGAAAGAGCAGCAAATCCCCTGGTAGGCCAATGCCAGTAAAGAAATGCCCCAACAACAGGACTAACACCACTCGCAAAAATAAGATGGTGTGGGTTAAGAAGGAAGTCACCCAGTGCAACATGATTTACATCTTCCTGAAGTCCGGAGTTGAAGACTCATGGTATTTTGACAGCGGGTGCTCCAGACACATGACAAGATTGGCTGAACACTTGACCAATGTTGTTCAGCACAAAGGAGGCAAAGTCCAATACGGTGGAGGAGCGCATGGTTAGATCGTTGGAAAAGGCACCCTGAATGTTGAAGGGTTGCCTAAACTTCAGAATGTGCTACTTGTCAAGGGTCTAGCTGCCAACCTTATAAGCATCAGTCAGCTTTGCGATGATGATCTCCATGTAAAGTTCAGCCGAGACACCTGTGAAGTATTCAACAACACCAATCGTTGCATCCTCACTAGAACTCGAACCACGAACAACTGCTACAAAGTAAACAGCAAGATCTGGTGTCAAAGTGTGCAATCGTCTGAGTCCGAATTGTAGCATCAAAAGATGGGACACGTCAATTACAAAATGATGAGCCAACTTGTCAAGTCAGAAGTTGTTAGAGGAATCCCCAAGCTGGTCATCAACAACCCATCCGTATGTGGTGATTGTCAAAAGGGGAAACAAACCAGGGTGTCTCATCCAGTGACACAACATTTCAACACCACTCGGTGCCTGGAATTGCTTCACATGGATCTTATGGGTCCCATCAAGGTAGAAAGTTTGGGTGGTAAGAAATACTCATTTGTTATTGTTGATGATTTCTCTCGATTCACCTGGATTGAGTTTCTCCGTGAGAAATCTGAAACCTTTGAAAGTTTTCGAAAATTATCCAAATGTGTCAGTAACAAACTTTCTTTGCAAATTGGAAGAATTAAGACCGGTCATGGTAAAGAGTTTGAGAACTCATCTTTTCAAAAGTTTTGTGACAAATACGGAATTTCTCATGAGTTCTCCTCACCAATCACGCCTCAACAAAACGGAATTGCTCGGTGTAAAAATCGGTCCTTACAGGAAATGGCTTGAACCATGTTAATTTCAAAAAATATGGCAAAAAGATTTTGGGCAGAAGCTCTTAACACAGCATGTCATATTTTTAACCGAGTACTTGTAAAATACCCCACGAGCTTCTTGTGGGAAATAAACCTAACCTGAACTATTTTCGTGTTTCCAGTTGCGTATGCTATGTATTGAATGACAAATCCCACTTAACAAAATTTGATTCTAAAAGCGACAAGTGTGTCTTTGTGGGATACTCAATAAATAGCCACGCTTACAGGGTATTTGATTTAAGAACTCGTACTATGCTTGAGTCCGTGAATGTTAGGGTCGATGAACTAGCAGGCACCTCTGGAAACTCTACTGAAGATGATGTGGCTGATCTGATTCAAAACCCACAGCTGTCTCCCCCACTCACTCCAAGAGAAATACCTGAAACTGCACCAATTGTTACTGAAAGTGCTGCAACACTTGAACCAACATCACAGGTACATACAGACGCTGGTGGAGAAACCTCTGAATCTGAAGAAGATCAGTCTGTTGAAGTAATCTCTGCTTCTCTGGACAGAGATGTACCCTCCAGAATACAGAAGAATCATCCCACATCCCAAGTCATTGGATCTTTGAACGAAAGAAGTACACGAAAGAAACAGATCAATTTCAAGGAAATGGTAAAACTGGTATGTATGGCCTCATGCTGTTCTCTAACCAATTAGTCTTATTTAGTGTCCACCATAAAGCCCATGAAGGTGGAGGAAGCCCTTAAAGATGAATACTGGATAAATGCCATGCAAGAAGAATTGGACTAATTTGCCAAAAATGACGTATGGGACTTGGTACCACGACCATATGGTGGAAACGTCATTGGAACAAAGTGGATCTTCAGAAACAAGACTGACGAACTGGGAAATATAGTAAGAAACAAGGCCAGACTTGTGGCTCAAGGTTATACTCGGGTTGAAGGTATAAACTTTGATGAAACGTTTGCTCCTGTAGCTAGAATTGAGTCAATTAGATTACTACTAGCAATTGCTTGTCACTTGAACATTACTCTTCACCAAATGGATATAAAAAGTGCTTTCTTAAATGGTGTTTTAAATGAGGAAGCTTATGTTGAGCAACCCTAGGGTTTTGAAGATCCTCATAAACCACACTATGTTTTCAAACTGAAAAAGGCCCTCTATGGACTAGGGTTGCAAACGAGTCGAGCGGCTCACGAGCGCTCGCGAGCAGCTCGAGTCAAAGCTCGACTCGAGCTCGATTCGAGCTCGAGCAGCTCGAGCTCACAAACGAGTCGAGTTCGAGCACGTCACTAATAAGCTCGCGAGATCGACGAGCTGCTCGATTATGTGTGAATTTACTAAAATACCCCTATTTAATATTATTAATTACAAAAATATCGTAATTTTATTAGATTTAAAACTAAAAGACTCGAGCTGAGCTCGAGCTTTTATCGAGCCGAGCATTATCGAGTCGATCTCGAGACGAACTCGAGTATGCTCATTTGCTTGTCGAGTCGAGCTCGAGCAGCAATCTTTCGAGCTCGTCGAGCTCGAGCACAGATAAAAAATAGTCAATCCTGGTTCGACTCGACTCGATTCATTTGCAGCCCTACTATGGACTGAAGCAAGCTCCTAGGGCTTGGTATGAGAGACTCACTCAACATCTTCTTCAAATGAATTTTAAACGTGGTGAAGTAGATAAAACTCTGTTTATTTTGAAAAACAATTTCAAGATACTAATTGCTCAAATCTATGTTGATGACATTGTGTTTGGTTCGAACTGTGACGAGCTACTCAAAGATTTTGTGACAAGCATGTCTACCACCTTCGAGATGAGCATGAAAGGTGAGTTATCGTTCTTTTTGGGGCTACAAATTATATAGTTTAAAAATAGAATTTTCTTGTCTAAGGCGTAGTATGCAAAAAATCTGGTGAAACGCTTTGGTCTCGACAGTGCCAAGCACATGAAGACTCCCATGGGATCGATTCAAAAACTGTCAAGGGACGATTTTAGTGAAAGTGTTGATCACATTGTGTACAGGAGCATGATTGGAAGTCTTCTATACTTAACTGCCAGTCGTCTAGATATCATGTATAACGTCTGTTTGTGTGCTCATTATCAGTCTGATCCGAAAGAAACTCACCTAAAAGCACTTAAACGCATATTAGATACGTAGCTGGAACTTGCAATCTAGGAATCTGGTATACAAAGGACACTAACTCTAATATTGTTGGATATACTGATTCTGATTGGGCAGGTGACGCTGATGACAGGAAGAGTACAATAGGTGGGTGTTTATTTTTAGGCAACAATCTGGTCTCCTGGTACAACAAGAAGCAGAACTGCGTGTCATTATCAACTGCCGAGGTCGAGTATGTGGCTGCAGGTAGTGCTTGTTCCCAACTGCTCTAGATGAAACAAATGATACAGGAGTATGGGTTACAAAGTCATGTTCTTACTATTTTGTGTGATAACTCAAGTGCAATTGACATATCAAGGAATCCTGTACAACACTCTCGAACAAAACACATAGACATCAGGCATCATTTCATTCGAGATTTGGTTGAGAGAAATGTTGTGAGTATTGAGCATATTGGAACTAAACATCAACTGGCTTGCATATTCACCAAAGCATTAGACTACGAGGGATTTTCCAGAATGAGGAAGACTCTCGGCTTATATGCTATCTGAATTTTGTTACCGGAAATGTTGCAGCACCCCTAATAACATCAGTTGCAGCATACTGTTTTCAACATGCATTTTTTTTTCATAACACATAATAGGTCTTGCATAACTCAAAAAGCAGGAACATTGACGGTTTGAGTGTGATGTCAAAACGGGCTGAAAGTTTCGAAATAAACAATTGTGGGCTGACTTTTGCACAAACAAGTTTTCTCTCGGTGTGCACAAAAATTCGAAATAAAAGCTTGAAGGATGTCCCAGCCAGTCATTTATGAATGACTTTTTTTTTTGCCAATGTGCTGAATTCAAAAATTAAAGATCCTTTCTATTGATTGTTAATATGGTGATTAAGTGGAGATTCTCTTTACTCCCGAACACAAATATCCTCAAACAAAAATGACCTTGTCATTCGCCGATTTAAGAATTATCAGTTCATTGACTTTGTTGATCGGATGTCAGTGCCAATGCCATCACACAAAGAACCAACATTCTACTGCATCTGTGAACCATATTTGATTTTTCTTCTATTAGGTCATTCCTTTCAGGCATACCTTTAGGACATGCATGTTTGGTGAATTTTGTTCTTAAAGTTTTTATTTGGAAAGCTATGCTCATAACAAAAATATGTTTTTCTCTTACTCAAATCTTATTATCTTTTTGATGCCTTATTGTCAAGTGGGTTATAATCAGAGTCTTGTGGACCTGAGTCACTATTGCACTTGTTTTTATTGTGAGTAATTATGTTTAAAAGAAGAGTTGGGCTTGAAGAATGGGCCTGTCACTTCAGATCTTTCCAGGCCTTAAGGTAATCTCTACCATCCACTAATACTCACAACTTGTTTAAGCTTTATTTGTGTGTCAGGCTCTTCCCTCGATCCAGTCAAAAGCACTTTCAACACGAAACCCTTTCGCTTTCAGCACTCCCAGCCAAACCAAACCCTAATTTTTTGATCGAAGATGAGTCCAAGAAAAACCAAGGTGTAGAAAAAGGTTGCCCGCTCTCACTCGGAGAAGGTAATGATGACGGAGGATAGTTATGCCTCCGGCACTCTTCCGAGATACGTTCCCCTTGATATTCGAGGCGAACACGGAGATCCCTTCACTATGGATACGAATGTTGGTGGATCTGCTCCAACACAAGGACCTGACACCGGGGTATCTTCTGCAAAGTCATCACATTCAAGTCCGACGACTGCCCTGGTTCAGATACCCGACGGTGACACAGTGGAACCCTATGCCGTAATCAGATACCCGCAAAGTCATCACATTCAAGTCCGACGAATGTTGGTTTGAACCGTTTTTTTTTTTTTTTTACTTTTAAAATTCAAATATTTTGTTTTTCCCTATGTTTATTTTTAATTTTATTTAAGAAAATACGTGAGGTTAAGTGATAAAATATTTATAACACTTTGAATTAATTCAAAAAAACAACTTGAACTACTTAAAATATGTAGTTAAAATAAGAAATTTTAATTAGAATATTTTGAATTTTTGAAGTTATATATATATATAGATAGATAGATAGATAGATAGATAGATAGATAGATAGATAGATGTATGAGGTTAAGTGAGTAAATAGAACTAATCATTTGAGATTTTGAATTAATTAAAAAGAAACTGAATCATCTAAGATATTTGAATTTGAAATAAAAATTTATATTAGAATATTTGAATCTTGAATTTAAGTGAGAAAACAGAAATAATATTTTTAATAAATTCAAAAAGAATTAACAATTTCAAATATTTAATTTTAAAATTTAAAATTGTTACTTTAAACAATTGAAATAACGTATATATTAAATTGTAACTCCCTAACCATTAAAATCAAATTACACATAATTTCCTCGTATTACTTTAGAGAGTGTGAAAGATATAAGCTATCACAATTTTATTGAATTGTAAAAATGATTAATATCTCCATCGCGATCGTGTGGCTATTATTAAAGATAAAATATTTTTCTTATTGATCACCAATTCAAAATATCGAATGAGTTTGGTGTTAAAAAATGACTTGGAAAATGAATATTTATAAATGTATAAAAAAAAAACAAACCGCCGGTTCACGGTTTGAGAATTGCTCAAACCGTAACCGAACCGCCTTATTGGCGGTAACGGTTACGGTTACGGTTCCAGTTCGAACTGTGGTCAACGGTTAACCGAACCGTTGACCGCCGGTTCGAACCGGCGGTTTGGCCGGTTCGTGCAAACCGCTGGACACCTCTACCATCACTCCATTTTTCCCTGGTTCCGAAGTTGAAATGGTGCGCAAATTTCGGGCTAAGAGGAAGCGGCTCACTCTTCAAAACATGGTGGCACCAGATTCAGATTCAATGGAAGTTGATGAGGAATATATTCTGGCCGATGAAGATGCTCCTTTGGCATCCTTATTGTTGAAATTTGGGAAATCAATCCCTGTGCAGGGCACTTCAAGTTCTGTGCGTTCTGTTGCTGCAAGTGCAAGCCACTCACCTGAACTGCTGTTGTCAGACTCAAGTCAGTCCTCAGAAAGGATTATTTCTGTTGAGAAGCCTGATGTGAGTGAGGATGCTGGCACACCCCTACTTGACATTACTCCTGAAGCTACTCATTCACCTCCTGCAACTGAAACTGCTGCATAAGAAGTTTCCTCTTCCAGCTCAACTACCTCTGACAATTCGGATGATGATGATTTTGAGGTCAGACAGGTGGATCCAGCTGACAATGCTACAGAAGAGAATGACTCAAAAAGTTTTGACTTAGGAGAAGACTCTGATGAGGAAGAGTTGGACGTGGGCAAGACTTATGCCCCTCGGTTTTATACGAGCGAAGCCAATGAGAGGTACAGTGGATTGCACAACAGGGTGCTGATTGAAGAGAGGAGAGTTGATTATGGATTTTTTTCAGAAGAAGAATTTGAACAAATTTCTGAGTAGATGATTTGTACATATTTGTATGTGATTTTCGTGTGTTTTTGCTTTGCATTTTGTGTGTTTTGTCGGGTTCTAGGTTTCTATTGTTTTCGTTTCTTTTCTTTTTAGTATTTCTCATTCTTATTTCATTTTATATTTTTCTTCTTTATTTTATAAGTAATAGTCTAATTATGTTTAATTTTCTCTTTCAGCTTTGAGACGACGAAGATTAGACGAGCAAAGTGCTGAGATCACACTGGGTACCAGTCAGTCCTACCGCCTATACCTGCTCACGTTGACGCCGGGAGATGCCCGCGTCGATCGATGCTAGGTCGACGCTCAGCTTCAGTAGTGTCGATCATAGTTTCGTCGATCGATTCTAGGTCGATGCTCAGCTTCAGTAGCGTCGATCCTAGTTCTATCGATCGACGCACTGCCTGGTCGACGTCAACGCTCGGCACGCGTCGATCGACGCACCTGCGGTTGAGCAGTTTTTGTTGGAGAAATCTATAAATATCGGTGGTTTCTTCACTTAAACCATCAGATATCCGAGGGGTAAGGTTGATATACGTCCAGAAACTTAAGCCCCTTCCCATTTCACATTTGAATTGAAGATTTCGTTCGAAGACTCGTTTCTAAGTTTATCGTCGTTTATGGTCATCGTTCGTCGCTGAAGTTTGATTGATTGTTGTGTATCTTAGATGAACAATAAGTATTCTGCATTTGTAATTTGCTTTTGATTTAGTTTTCATAGTTTGTATGTTACTTTGACTTGTTTTAGTTTAGTAATTCCAGTACGTTCAATTCGCTAGTTTTAAATTATGATGTTTTCTCACTTAGTCTCTTATGCTTTCAATTAGGTTAAATGTTTAATTAGGTTTTTAATAGTTGCATGCTTGTTTTTGAATTCGTAGTTGTAGAAACCCTTCCCAAAAATGGATCGTGTTTAATTATAGAATCATTGAACAAACGTTTATAGACGCCGATTGTAATTCCTCGTGATTCGACTCGAGTCAATCTTATCGCCTACAATAGCTCCGTTCTCTTACGGACGAGTTTTTTATTTTTAAGCTAAAAAGTTCGATTCAGTAGAAAGGGATTAATTTCTACAGTGACTACTGTAGTACCATATCTGAGGGAGGCAGTACTTGAGTTCTACGCAACATGCTTCCCTCGGTCTCTAATCAGCTTCCTGAGAAGTATGGTAAGGTTTTTGTGCGTGAGAAAGTCTATTCTTTCACTCCTTCTGTGGTTAATAGGTTCTTCGGGACTAAAGATGATGAAGAGGGAGCCTCTGTTGACGACTTTGATGAGGTGTCCAAGTTTTTAACTGGTGGCCAAATGACGAAGTGGCCGAAGAGATTTCTCAGCTCACACTTCACGTCTCTCTATTATGTGCTTCACAAAGTAGTTATGTGCAACTTGGTTCCGACGACCAATACAACCATGGTCACACGCTCACAAGTGAAAGCCCTATTCCAAATTGGGAAAGGAATGTGGTTTAATTTTGGGCAAACTGTTTTTGAATGTGTGACGAAGCTTGCTGATACCACTGCTACTAAGGTTGGACTGCCCTTTCCCTCGCTCATCTATTTGATCCTTGCCGATCAAGGTATCCAAAGTACAAGGATGAGCACTTCAGCAGTGATCCTGGTTTATTTGGACTGAGTCAAAAGCACTTTGAAGGGACGCATCGGATTGTTGACCTACCACTGGAGTTCTCTGATGACGAGGATGTGGACACCAACACTGTTACTCCAAACGTTGGTCCCAGTGTTACTAACACAGGGACTAACACTTGTCCCTCTATCCCTATTCATGTGTCTGATTTGCAGGTTCAGTTGCGATTGGTCGATCAGCAGATTGCTGGAGCTCGGGCCCACCTTACTGGGCTGGAGAGAGTGCGAGATTTCTTCTCCAAATTGCTCCTTTTTTGCAGTCTGGACAAAAAGGGGGAGAGAAGGTTGCTGGAGATGTTGGAGAGACCACTGCTGTTGTTGATGTTGACGATGAAGGTGTTACTACTGTTTCTACGGTGGACAAAGGAAATCAGAAGGTAGATGCAGCTCAGGAAGATGAGAATGATACCATGCTAATCCCTCGCCGGTCACGGAGGACTCGAAAGACGCACAATCCCTAATCTCCCTAATGATTCTGAACCCGAATGATTCTGAACATTTATTTTTTCGTTCTATTGAAACTTTTTTTCTGTTGTTTTGTTTGGTTGGATTTAGCTCAGACTTTGCCAAGTACTAGTCTTACTGTTATTTCTACTAACATTCTTTCAACTCAGCAATTCAGGGGGAGTCTTTGCTGGTGTTTGTCTAGGGGGAGAGCTTTTCTTTGGCTTTTGTCCAAACAGGCAAAAGGGGGAGATTGATAGGATTATTGTCCACGTTTTCTGCCACTTTATTCCAGTTTTATTCTCCGCTTATTATAATATAAACAAGTTTATGGTAATAGAATAACTAAAGGGAAGAATGAAAGTAATTAAATGAGAATATTATTAATTGATTGAGGATGTATTAGTCAAATATTTTGTTCCTTAATTTTGAACAAAAACTCTAAAAACAACACTTATTTAAAAACGGGAGGGAGTAGTTTTCTACATGATAAA
>BMAC01000450.1:229488-245006 GCA_014905375.1 Phtheirospermum japonicum | reverse complement strand
GAAGAAGGAATTTTGAACAAATTTCTGAGTAGATGATTTAGTACATATTTGTATGTGATTTTCGTGTGTTTTTGCTTTGCATTTTGTGTGTTTTGTCGGGTTTTAGGTTTCTATTGTTTTCGTTTCTTTTCTTTTTAGTATTTCTCGTTCTTATTTCATTTTATGTTTTTCTTCTTTATTTTATAAGTAATAGTCTAATTATGTTTAATTTTCTCTTTCAGCTTCGAGACGACGAAGATTAGACGAGCAAAGTGCTGAGATCACAACTGGGTACCAGTCAGTCCTACCGCCTATACCTGCTCACGTTGACGCCGGGAGATGCCCGCGTCGATCGATGCTAGGTCGACGCTCAGCTTCAGTAGTGTCGATCATAGTTTCGTCGATCGATTCTAGGTCGATGCTCAGCTTCAGTAGCGTCGATCCTAGTTCTATCGATCGACGCACTGCCTGGTCGACGTCAACGCTCGGCACGCGTCGATCGACGCACCTGCGGTTGAGCAGTTTTTGTTGGAGAAATCTATAAATATCGGTGGTTTCTTCACTTTAAACATCAGATATCCGAGGGTAAGGTTGATATACGTCCAGAAACTTAAGCCCCTTCCCATTTCACATTTGAATTGAAAGATTTCGTTCGAAGACTCGTTTCTAAGTTTATCGTCGTTTATGGTCATCGTTCGTCGCTGAAGTTTGATTGATTGTTGTGTATCTTAGATGAACAATAAGTATTCTGCATTTGTAATTTGCTTTTGATTTAGTTTTCATAGTTTGTATGTTACTTTGACTTGTTTTAGTTTAGTAATTCCAGTACGTTCAATTCGCTAGTTTTAAATTATGATGTTTTCTCACTTAGTCTCTTATGCTTTCAATTAGGTTAAATGTTTAATTAGGTTTTTAATAGTTGCATGCTTGTTTTTGAATTCGTAGTTGTAGAAACCCTTCCCAAAAATGGATCGTGTTTAATTATAGAATCATTGAACAAACGTTTATAGACGCCGATTGTAATTCCTCGTGATTCGACTCGAGTCAATCTTATCGCCTACAATAGCTCCGTTCTCTTACGGACGAGTTTTTTATTTTTAAGCTAAAAAGTTCGATTCAGTAGAAAGGGATTAATTTCTACAGTGACTACTGTAGTACCATTATCTGAGGGAGGCAGTACTTGAGTTCTACGCAACATGCTTCCCTCGGTCTCTAATCAGCTTCCTGAGAAGTATGGTAAGGTTTTTGTGCGTGAGAAAGTCTATTCTTTCACTCCTTCTGTGGTTAATAGGTTCTTCGGGACTAAAGATGATGAAGAGGGAGCCTCTGTTGACGACTTTGATGAGGTGTCCAAGTTTTAACTGGTGGCCAAATGACGAAGTGGCCGAAGAGATTTCTCAGCTCACACTTCACGTCTCTCTATTATGTGCTTCACAAAGTAGTTATGTGCAACTTGGGTTCCGACGACCAATACAACCATGGTCACACGCTCACAAGTGAAAAGCCCTATTCCAAATTGGGAAAGGAATGTGGTTTAATTTTGGGCAAACTGTTTTTGAATGTGTGACGAAGCTTGCTGATACCACTGCTACTAAGGTTGGACTGCCCTTTCCCTCGCTCATCTATTTGATCCTTGCCGATCAAGGTCTCCAAAGTACAAGGATGAGCACTTCAGCAGTGATCCTGGTTTATTTGGACTGAGTCAAAAGCACTTTGAAGGGACGCATCGGATTGTTGACCTACCACTGGAGTTCTCTGATGACGAGGATGTGGACACCAACACTGTTTACTCCAAACGTTGGTCCCAGTGTTACTAACACAGGGACTAACACTTGTCCCTCTATCCCTATTCATGTGTCTGATTTGCAGGTTCAGTTGCGATTGGTCGATCAGCAGATTGCTGGAGCTCGGGCCCACCTTACTGGGCTGGAGAAGAGTGCGAGATTTCTTCTCCAAATTGCTCCTTTTTGCAGTCTGGGACAAAAAGGGGGAGAGGAAGGTTACTGGAGATGTTGGAGAGACTACTGCTGTGTTGATGTTGACGATGAAGGTGCTACTACTGTTTTTCTGCGGTGGACAAAGGAAAGCAGAAGGTAGATGCTGCTCAGGAAGATGAGGATGATACCATGCTAATCCCTCGCCGGTCACGGAGGACTCGAACGACGCACAATCCCTAATGTCCCTAATGATTCTGAACCCGAATGATTCTGAACATTTATTTTTTCGTTCTATTGAAACATTTTTTTCTGTTGTTTTTTTGGTTGGATTTAGCTCAGACTTTGCCAAGTACTAGTGTTACTGTTATTTCTACTAACATTCTTTCAACTCAGCAATTCAGGGGGAGTCTTCACTAGTGTTTGTCCAGGGGGAGAGCTTTTCTCTGGCTTTTGTCCAAACAGGCAAAAGGGGGAGATTGATAGGATTATTGTCCACAGGGGGATTTTTAATCCTATTAATTATGTTATTGTTTTTAGATTATTTGCCTATCTGGACTCTAGTGTTAGTTAGAATGTTAGTAGGTAAAGGAGTCTATCTCTTAAATTCTTAGGATATTATCAAGACCTTGTTATGTGGAACAAGGACTCCTTCAAGGAAGTTGAGCTATAAGTACTTGGCGTTTTCATTTGAAGAAATACAATGACAAGGAGGAGAAAAACAGAAACACTACTACAGCATTCTTGCTCCGTTTTATGTTTATTCTTCGAGTTCAACTTGTTCGAACGAGAAGAACTTTTAGGAGCAATTTCATTTTTCATCTTTTTGTAATGTTACTAGAATCCTTTTTGTTAGGTTTGTAAACATTTCTAGTAATATAACTTTTGGCCTACGGTCGCGTTCTGTGAGTTATTTTAACTCACAGGCAAAAATCATTATTGTTTTATCTTTCTGCACATATGTTAGTAAGAATGTTTCAACAATTATACTAACACTGATTGAAAATTGATTATTACAATGCAAAATCTTACTATTTCAATAACAAATATACTAATTCCTTCTACATGATAAATTGAAAATTGATTATTACAATTCAAAATCTTACTATTTAAATAACAAATATACTAATTCCAACACTGATTTGTATGAGTATTAATTGACATTAATAAATCAAGAAGGATATAATTAGAAATCACTAACTAAATTAATGACTTAACTATATAAATTACTCATTTTTTAATTTGTATAAAATTAACCGCAAAATTATCATTTTGGGACAGAGAAAGTACGTTTTTTGAAAAGATTTTTTGAACAGAGTATCCGACCGCCTAGCCGTAAATCAGCAGGAGTGTAAAATAAATAAGGTAAATTAACTGAGTCAATATCGTTTCGTTCATTGCTAGCGTTTTTGGGAGGGGGATAAGCAAAAAGTTGCATCATCTAAGTCAAAGCATCGGTCCAAGAAAAAGAACCGGAAAATTAATAGCCCAAGCAGGCTTATTTGGCGTGGGATTTGACCTCTTTTTTCTTTTCTTTTTTTGGTATTGTTTGATAATGTTTATCAATCAGTTTAATTCAAAATATTCGTTTCTTTTCTTTTTTTCCCGATTTTAATTTTTAGTTATGGTATAATCAGTCAAATTATTATATGAGCATCATATTCTCGCAATAAACAAGAATTTACACAAGTCATAATTAAAGAACATAATAATCAAATAAACAGATTTGGCGTGGGATAAAAGAATCATCAAGGCTTTTATACAATTTCTAATTTTTATAATAATTAAAAAAAAGTCAGTGACAGTATTGGCGTGGGATTTGACCTTTTTTTTTTTTCATTAATATTGTTGGGAATAGTTATCACTAATTGACAATAATGAAATCCAATCAAACAATTAAATGTGATAAATTAGATTTATTAAATGGATCTATCATAAAACTAATAGAGAAACTACGAAAACACTTGGAAATGTTTATTAGAGAGATTTTTTCTCTTGTTTCTCATCTTTGGAAATTCTTAGAAATCAATGAGATTTTGGAATGCATGAGTTAATCAATAGCTTATGAAAAATTGTTTCTTTTTTTCAAGTTTGATCATATGATGCTTTCGCAGCATCATTGACCTAGCTCTAAGTCAAAGATTAAGAATCACCCGCCCCTCCGAAATGATAGATTTTCGGCCAGCGTTGACCGAAAATCCTGACTTCAAAAATGTTACAATAGTTCATTAATGAAAAATATATATATTTAAAAAAAAAATCCTTATTATGTCCCGGGCCTTGAAATCGTATTAAGAAACAACGAAAACAAAAACCCATTTGTTTTGTGTACCCTAACATAAAAAAGGCTCACCCACCAAATGGTGAAGTTTAAGTGTCAAGACTTCATTTTTGAAACCTTAGTTTTAGCGTTATTGGTGGTGTTTTTACTACAGCCAGATTTTGCTGCCTCAGAGCAGGTGCAGGTACACAGTAATTTAACCAGCACCAGCAGCAATATCATTAGTAGCAATTGCAATTTGTATGAAGGCAAATGGGTCGTCGATCATTCTTATCCTTTCTACCGATCCAGAACCAAAACCCAACCCAAGGGCTGCCCATTTATAGACCCTGAGTTTGACTGCATTAAATTTGGCCGCAAGAACACAAAGTATCTCAAGTATGCCTGGGAACCTGATGCTTGCAAATTGCCCAGGTACTACTACCAGTCACACACACACACACACAACTGAGTGCGTGTTTTTTTTTTTTTTTTTGACGAATATTTTTCTTCTTCTTTTTTCAGATTTAATGGGCTGGATTTTTTGAATCGATGGAGGGGGAAAAAGATCATGTTTGTGGGTGACTCACTGAGTTTGAATCAGTGGGAGAGCCTTGCTTGTATGAGTTATGCTTTTGTCCCTAATGCTAAGGTCAAATATGTCAGAAACGACTCACTTTCTTTTATCAAATTCAAGGTCAGTAATGAAAATTTCTTCTTTCATTAAGTTGATATATTATTCATCTAAAATGGAAACTGAAAAAGATAGTATGACATATGATTTGACATGCTACACTAACAGCATCTCTTTTTAAAACTACCAAAAAAGAATTTTCGAGTAAGATCGTTTTGCGTTGTAAAAGATATAAAGTTCTGATTAAATACTCGCAAACACTTGTGTTAGGCCAGATTAACGGGTCATGACTCGTTAGGCCATCTGACCCAGTACTATAATGTATTAGTTTTTGTATTGTGATGTATTGGCTTTTGTACTGTAAAGTATTAATTTTTCATAAATCTCTGACCTGTGCTATGATGTATTGATTTTTGTACTGTAATACTTTTGTACTATGATGTATTGGTTTTTTTATTATAATGTATTGGTTTTTGCACTATAATGTATTGATATGAAATTTGGCCCAACGGATGATCTATTAGTCCGGCCTAACAAGAGTGTTGCCCTTGAATCTTTGGATGAGAGGTGTATAATTGAAACCCTAAAACCCAACACCCCTGGTTAGACCATTTGAAAACTATTCGATTGCAAATATAAAACTAAGTGTATGTATATGTTTCTAATGTTTCACAGAGCTATGGAGTCACCCTCCTGTATTATCGATCGACATATTTGGTGGATATTAAAAACGAAAGAATTGGGGAAGTGTTGAAATTGGGCTCAATTCGACAAGGCAAAGCATGGAAAGGAATGGACATGCTCGTATTTAACACATGGCATTGGTGGACTCACACAGGATCAGCTCAACCGTACGACTTTCTTATTTTCTTCCTTCTCCCTCTCAATTTTCAAATTTACACTCCAATAATTAATCACATTGTTCTTGCAGATGGGATTATATACAAGACAGAAACAAAATACACAAAGACATGGACCGTCTCATGGCATTTCACAAGGGCTTGAACACATGGGCTCGATGGGTTAAACGTAATGTTGATCCAGCCAAAACCAAAGTATTCTTTCAAGGGATTTCTCCATTTCACTATCGGTAATTCTTTATGAATTTACAGGATTAGTATATGTTTCTGTTTTATAAATTGCATCCTGATACATAAATGTTTTTTTTATTTAACTTACGATAAACTCGGTTCTTGTACCTTGGTGACAGCTGCAACGGCGAGGAAAAACCATATGCAAGATCGACATATAAAGCAAAGACGCTACCAGAGGCTAAAATTGTTTACCGCGTATTAAGGAGGTTAAGAAAATATGTGACACTGCTCGACATTACGGCTATGTCCCAGTTAAGAAAAGATGCGCATCCATCGGTTTATGGTGGGGCTCACGCTGGGGATGATTGCAGCCATTGGTGCCTCCCTGGATTGCCAGATACCTGGAATGAACTCCTATACGCGTCTCTCTAGTAATGTGATCCATAGTGACGTTAAATTCCATGCTTGTTGTCCATAATTTTCTTTGTTTATATATTTTCCTTTGTAGAGTCATTGTAGATTTGTTGCACTCATGATTGGTTTGTAGGGGGGGAAATAGAGGAGATGATTTGTTTAACTGTAAACAGAATAACAAGATTCTTATTAAATTACGCAGAATTATAATTAGAAGATGGCGTTTGAAAACAATAAAACCGACAAAAACTTGTGTTAGGCCTAACGGTTTGATCCGTTCTGAACCATTGCGTTTCTTTTTAATCTTTTAGGGTTTTCCAGTTTTTTAGGTGGTTTATTTTATTTTTTAGGGGTTTTAAGGAATTTCAGCTTTTTTAGTTTACTTTTTTTTACTTGTTTAGGTTTTTATTTAGATTAGTTTGCCTTAAGGTTTTCCAGTGTTTTAGAGTTTTTATATATTACGTTTTTAGTTTAGTTTTTCATTTTTAGGGTTCTTTTTTTAGTTTAGTCTTTTTAAATTTTCCTAAATTTTGGATTTTAAAAAAATTAATTAATTTTAATTTATAGTTTTAGGGGATGTGCCTAGGGTTGGATATTGACACCCTAAAAATTATATGAGTTCACCCCATGTTAAATAAACCTCAGGGTGTTCGGATGAAATTTCCGAACATTGTGTTAGTGTTCGGACTGAAATTTTGAACACATGTTTAATGTTCGAATTTTTTATTTTTCTTTTGAACACGTGTTAATATTTAATGTGTTCAAATTTTCAGTCCGAACATTAACACAATGTTCGAAAATTTCATCCGAACAACCTGAAATTTATAAATGGGGAATTCTCATAAAAAATCAGGGTGCCATTATCCGCGTCCATGCGCCTAATGGTTAGGTTGGCCTTAACATGAGTGTGCCTCCTAAAAAACATTCTTTATAATCAAAAGCCGACAATCACTCCTTACTCGGGTCAATTATATCAAACATGAGTCGACATTGGGATTCAAATTAAATTGTACAGGACAGATGCAATGCAACCAATTCAAGTTACAACATATGCATAACCATGACCTAAATGATCAAGAAGATCAAGCTGCTGACATGGACAAATGATCGGTTACATGAGCGATATCAATTTTACCTGCTTCACATGCAAAGAAAAAACATTCACCAAAAATAGCCCACATTTGTAAATATGTATTAAGTAGATAAAGTAGAATTTTCTTTACAAAAAAAGGCACCAAACCAATTTGATTAATTTTTAATCAACATGATGATTCATCTCGAACATGTTATTCGGCGAAGGAAAAAAAAAAAAAAAAAAAAAGAGAGAGAGAGAAACCAACCTTGTACGTCTGATTGTCAAACGGAACCTAATAACCGACATAGACAGCCGCATTTACAATGTAACAGTCTTCATTCTTATCTCCCATTTCTTCAACAAGCACACCACTCGAGCATATCAGCCCCCCATCCACAACCTCGACATTGGATATAGTTCCACTATTGGAAAAGGGGGGAAAAAATCTCATTTATGCACAATAACCGGTATTTAAGAAAATTTACAGGTCCGATATTACTTACTAAGGGAATACAGACTTGACCTTCTCAATATCCAACAAATGCTGGAGAGGCCGAGGAACACCTAATTTAATTTGTAGTTTCATCTCGCCAAACGATACACCAGGTATGGAACCTGAACCCGAACAAAAATAAAATAAAATTATCAATAATAACTAAGGAAAATAAATTTTAAGATGCTATTATCAAGCAGATGAGTACAGTGTAGTTATAATCAATTTACTTGTGACAAAATGTAATATTAAAATTCATACATTCAATTTGTCTATTTCACAAAGATTCAAGTTAAACAGCTGAAATATGAAAAGCAACAATGTCAGGCATTTGCTGAAAGGTAAATAATCTATAAATAGAGAAAAGTAAATCTACAGAAGAAAATCAAATTCAGTAAATTTGAAAGACCAATTTATTGAAAATAAATAAATAAATGTATACCTCTCCTGAAAGCTGGAATTGAGTTTGAGGAAATGGCATCCCTACAAGCCCGCATTGCTGCTGACGTAATATCCTGCCTGATTTTCAATTCCATTAAAAAAAAAGAAAAAAAAAAAAGGTCACACAAAGTAACAAAGCAATAGAGAAAGAGAATATTACCCGTGCTGATCGTATCCAACGCCCATTTCAACAAACAAGAGCTTGATGGTCGAATCGGGCACGGGATTAACCGCTTTTACTGAGCTCTGTTCACTCGCCATTGGAGTTGCAGATACTACTGTAAAAGGTTTCGAGGTAACACTGGGTTTATTATTTCTGCCAACTGTAAAAGAAAATTTTACGAAATTGAAGGATCGGAAATTTGATGGAGATGAGAGAATTTGGGGATTCGGAAAAGTTCCAAAACTAGAAAGAGCTGTCATGTCGATATCTGGTTTGAGTTCTTGGGCTCAATCTCGAATTCTCCGCGATTATTTTAGTTGACGACTCAGTTCCTTCAGATTTTGGGTTATGTTAAATGGGCTTATATTCTTGTTGGGCTTTTCTTATTTACTCATGGGCTTTCGAAGTGTAAACCGTAAATAATGATGAACCATGTGTTTAAATGTCCTCAAGTAGAATTTTCGGCCCTGTTTAGGATTCCGAATATCGGATTCGGAATTCGAAATATTGAATATTCGTTTACTTTAAAACTCAAAAATTAAATATTCAAATAATAATATTTTACAACTAAATAATTAAATATTATTAAATACAATATAATTTATTTTTTAAATATAATTTGACACCAAATACAATATAATAATATATTATCATCCACTTTTCAGACATGATTTGACATCTACAGTAAAAAGTGAAGGATTGTGAATCCTATAACAAACAAGAATTCTTACTATTCACGGAATTATGAATACCAGAATTTCAAAATCCCAATAAACGCTAGTTCAAACAGAACCTTAGATAGCCTGACATTCGACACTTGCAAGTGTTTTTAAATATACTTTAAATTCTAAGAGTAATTCTCTTGTATGACGAAACATGAATACTCTTTCATGTGCAAAGTCCAAAAAAAAGGAAAAAAAGAAAATGCAGAATGCAAATCTTAACTTCGCCCTATCTCAGCCAAATTCCATCGGTCGCTGATTTTATACTTTCGTCTATCAACCAAATCCCTATATAGAGATTTTACACACAAAGTTCACATATATTTGGGCTCACCTATTTGTAATCTATTTCTGTCCTCACTGTAAAATCTCACAGAGCAATTGATGCTTTTCTTCGTTTTCAATTTGCATAGATACTTATTGTTCTAATTTGTAATTTTATTTGCTCTCATTCATGTTACAAATAGCCCTAATTTTGTGTTGATTATATGTTTCTATTGTGCTAATATGGTGTTGATTTGTTGAAATACCTGTCAATTACAATCCTCCGTCAATGGTTGCAATCCCCGATTACTGCCGCAAGTGCCAGCCTGCTAAGGGTGTACCATGAGATTGCATTCTATTTGTTGTGTGTAATTATTTTGTACTGTAGTTTGTTGGTAGTAAGTGTCACTTTCTCTATAAATCATGTCACTTTTTTATACGAAAATGTTAATTATTATAGCTAATCACTACTGAATTATGAATTTTGTCCATTGTGTTATTTCTTCGATATATTGTAATTTATTTGTAGAAAAGTTTCATTAAATCATGTCACTTTTCCTTACACAAACTGCCACTTATAATAGGTAAACAATATCGCATTCTAAAACTTATCAGACGTTATTTCTTCCATGTACTGTAATTCAATGGAGCGCGAAAACCTAGATTCAGCAATTATTGCATGTAATGATAAAGATGATACAAAAATCATTGAGAGAAGGTAGTTCTCTTCATTGTTTGTTGCTCTTTTCGAAATTGCATGATATTTATTGTGTGAAGCTATTTTATATTGTGATTTGTATTTTATAGTTGGATAGATGTATTTTGGCATTAGTCTTAATTTGATGCTTAGCATCTAATGTTCAAACATTATTTCCATTTGGTGTACATAGTTTGTGAAATTAAGAAATATGTTATTTTAAGATTTTGGATTATGTTGATCTCATTTTTTTTTATAATTTTTGAGTTGTTACAGAAGATGGATTGACTACCAATTTCCTGGTCTTTCATATAAGTATACAAATATGTCGTTAATTTATGATGAATGTGGTAATTAAATTTATATTTTCCTCCTCATTTTTGCTTATCCATATGCCCATCACTTTATTATGTTGTTTGTTGTCCTATTACTATCTAATCATGGAAGTTGTTTAGAAAGTTGCAATAGAAATTAATGAACAAATGTTGTTTTTTCCCTTCCAATTGTCATCTATCGTCAGATGAGTGTCTAAGTGTCACTTTCTGTATAAACCTTATCATTTTTCATTACAAAACTTTAACTTATTATAAAAAAATCGATATCATATTCTAAAACATGTCATATGTTTTATTAATTGATTAAAATGTTGTGTTGATGAGTTGTTTCTTGTTGAGAATTGAGATTTATACGATGAGTAAGTGATCGAGTCAATTAATATCATTGCTTTTATTTGTAGGCTACGTCGTCGATTGTTGTCCTCTTAGGACTCGTTCGGTTAGCTGGATGGGATTGGACTAATTAGTACCCCATCACAGGATAGCCCTGTTGGGATTAATTTGTATTATGTTTGTTGCGCCCGATTGGGAAAATGATAAATCCTGGTATGATGTGCGAAGACGGTGTTCGGTTGGCGGGATAGTGGTGGATAAAGCCAGAATTGACCAAATCACCCTCATCTTAATATTGTTTTACTTTAGTCCGCAGAAAGGGTATTATTTCCTTCACGCCTCCTCCTTCTCCACTTTCCAAATTGAGGCTCCGATCTAATGGGTTGTGGTGATGAATCGTACAATTGATGCAGACGATCGGTGAACAGCTGCCTTCTTCTTCGCTGGACATGTAACTTCTGTACTAAGATAATTGAATCATACTTTGCAGAAATGATCCAATTAATTACTGTTGTTACTAGTTTTAGGTTTATCGATGTCATACGATTAAACTGTTAATTTTAATCTCGGTAAAAAATTGTAGGTGGTTATGATTGTCAGCCATTAATTGAATCATGAGTGCATAGGGTTTGTCCTGCGTGTTTCCTGTTCTACTTATAGGGCTCGTTTGAGAAGCGAATATTTCGCCCTTTGTTCGGTTATTGGTTGTTTAAATTTGTGAATCTCTCGTTGTCGAATTTACTGAATTTCAATTGAGTAATGCCAATGATTATTGAATTGAACACAAATATGGGTTTATCATACACCAGCTAACACGAGCACCAAAAGGGATGGGATCGAGTCGCAGTTCTTCGTCGTCCCAAACGTACAACACGTCATCCCGTTGTTTAACTTGTAATCAGGAGATCCCTACTAAATGCAACTGTGATATGGACATAAGAGTCCTAATTTCAAAAACAAGCAGGAATCCTGGCCGACGTTTTGTGTCGTGTCCGCGAAGGGGGATAAATACATGCTTCCCCGATGTTTGGTTTTTGTAGGTTTATAAAATATTTCTTTTTTTATACCTAATTAATTTGAGCAGTGCAAAACATAAACTATAACTTGTTATAATAATGTCACTCCATTCAATTGTGCGTTGACAGGAACAAAAGTGTAATTTCTTCCATTGGCTTGATCCTGTGACGAACGAACATGAAAGGGCCACGAATGAGCAATTTGCGCTAAGTCTTAAGAACTACAGGATGCAGCTAGCCAGCTACAAGGCACGTCTGGACCGGGCTTCACGTTGCCCCGTCTACTCGTGGTGTGTCACTCTTATTGTGATAGCATGTTGGATCATCCACTACTATGCAAGTTGTCGTGGGTGCTTACTTCAGTGCACACATGGTCATGTAGACATAAATCCTTAGGGTCGTAATAAGATAATGTTAGTCCAGGAATTATGTACTTAGATAAGATCAAGACTGTTGATGTAGGATTGTATGTGATTCGAATGTGTAGCTATTTTTGTACAACAGTCACTGTTCCTGTGATGGCCTAATATTAGCTTCACTATAAACGCTAAGTTATATGTATCTTATGTGTTATTTGTGTGCCAGTTAATGTTCAGTTTCGTGTGTAAGCATTATCCCTTTTGGTCTTTCCTATCTTATGACATGTAGGGAATCTTGGAGCAGTAGAATTGAGTGGGAAATGTTTGACACTGTTCCAAAAAAGCTAACTCTGTCACTGTGTAGATGTTGAATTATCAGAATACTACTTGCATTGTTCTCATTACAACAAATAAAAAAAGGGCCTCTATGCAGTTGATTAGGAATATATTCCTTCTTACTGTGGCAAGGACTTGACTTGGCCTGAAAGCACACATCAATTGATAATACAATTCGAATAGAATATATTCCCCTGGTTGCAGACAAAACTTGTTGTAAGATGTATTATTTTACATGACACACTCTCTATTATTACATACTTCCCAAGACATGCACAACCTACACCCTTCTCCACACTACTTATTTTAGTGGTCTATAAATGCAGAAAGAGAAAACCAAATTTGGCAAGACAGCAACAACATCCTCTGGGTATTACCTAAATTATAAATTCCTCTCTTTCAAATGGCTAACATGTACCCAATATACCCCGTAGATCAGGAAGAATACCTCTACAGGGGTCAGTGGACCGAGGAGGTCGATAGATTTTTCATAAGTTTATTGGTTTACCAATGCATCCTTGGTTTGTTCAAGCCCGGGCGGTCAAACACTACGTCGGTGCAATTCTGCGCGGACATGCTCAACATCGAATTCGGTACGGACCTGAGCTACGGTTACTGCATCGATAGGCTAAGCGTGCTCCAAAATCGATATCGAGTGTTCCGTTGGATGCTCCGCCAACGCGGGGTGAAACACTGCAGCGAGTCCGGGATGATGAGTGCACCCTACGAAACTTGGGAGGCCATGTTTGAGGTTTGTTTAGTTGGGTTGATCATAAATTATGTTCCTATCAAATCTTTCTATATTTTTCAAGTAATTGAATAGGACAATGACACATATTCTATTTACATGTTCGAAACAGAAAGAACCCTTTTGCATTGCCTATCAAGTGTCGGGTGATCCGAACTGGGACGATTTGCAAATTATCTTCGACGGCTTGTATGGATCATCACCGACCCCAAATGATCTAGTCATCAACGTGTCCTCTCAGGATGAAGACTCCTTGTTTGGTGCCAAGCCTCCTATGCCGCCTCGTGTTCATCATCGACAACCCATCAACATTGTTGATTCCGATGCAAGTGACGACCGATCTTTACGTAAATTGTGTGAGGAACTAGCTGGAGGGTCTGGTTGCACGTCTGAGAGTTCCATTAGCCAACCACCGCAACCACCACCATCCCCCGGACACCAAAGTACCTCATGTGTTTCAGGAACCAGGACTCCCACACCGCTGCGCCGTACACCGCGTCGGTATGTTCCTTCCCCATGCAAAGGGTCGAACAAGTTCGATAGCTAGAGGCCCATCTGTTTTTCTACGTCATGTACGGTTAAAACTGGCTTGTAATTTGTTATTCTCGTTGTTTCCATTTCGTATCGCTGCGTGTTTGCTAGACCAATTAAGTTTGTATGAGCCTGGGTAATTTTCCAATCGACCCTCCATTGTACAAGCAACCTATGTGTAATCACCGATTAATATGATGCAATGTCTTTATTCTGGTCATTAACAAACTTCATTGGATTTAATTCATATTTGTTTTATTAAGGGTCCAAACTGTACAATTTCGTGATTATAGGGTCTTGACTATTTGGTGTGATATCACAAAGTGGTTAAACAAATATTTTCACAACAATATAAATCATACTACTGATACTGGACGATGAAAATCCCGTTTGATACACTGAAAACTTGGGAATCACACCACTGGCCAATCTTAGGTAGACGTCAAAAGGACTAGTAGAAAAGGGAAACCATACAATTACCTAGTACCATGATTTAACCCAACTACAATTCCTACCTTCAACATGCACTACTGAAATCTTAACAAGACCTAAATCATAAATATTTTCAGAAACATTTAACGACCTAATATATAGGATAAGTTCGATTAACACTTTTAAGATTTACGATAATCATTCGGTGACGGTGGACTTCGCATCATCATCGTCATCGTCATTCGCTTGAGGTGGCTCCTCATCCAATTCCATCGCACCGATGCCGTCGTCAACCCAAGCGGGATCATAGTTAACCTCCAAATCATCGTTGTCTTTTGACATGTTGTCCTCCTCGTCTGCCACGTGGTCCTCGTGGTCGGACATGTTCTCTTCCTCGTCCGACGCATCGCTCTCATCGATTATTAGTGGATTGTCCCAGCTATATCCCGGGACACGATGGTTCCAGTTCAGCCATGGCCATAGTGTTGGGAATCGGTGGTACCGTCGCGCAGTGGAAAATAAAAATTTTTAAATAAAAGGAATTTGAATCGAATTCAAATTGACGACGGTCCAATTTGTAATCAA
The DNA here is from genome assembly GCA_014905375.1 of Phtheirospermum japonicum. NCBI lineage: Eukaryota > Viridiplantae > Streptophyta > Magnoliopsida > Lamiales > Orobanchaceae > Phtheirospermum > Phtheirospermum japonicum. The sequence continues at coordinate 230,221 of BMAC01000450.1, read as the reverse complement.
TTAATTCAAACAATATTTTAATTGCTTTTAATAAATAGAAACAATTTGATTTTCGTAAAATCGAATGAGCATGATACGTTTCTATAAATCATATATATATAACAATTATATATATATATATATATTAATATATTAAACTTATATATAACAATTATATATATATTAATATATTAATCATATATTTAATTATATTAAACTTATATATAACAATTATATATATATTAATATATTAATCATATATTTAATTATATATTACATACACATATATTAAATATACATATATATATAATATTAACAAATTAATCAACATGCATGGAGTTCACACATATATATTATATAAATACAGCATGCATGCACACTCATATATTAAAAACTATACGCATGCATACATCAACACACATATATGTCATATACATATACAGCACATTACACACAGCACACCATTATATAATATATCTGTATATATATATATATATATATATTCGAATAGCCATTTTTACCTCAAGGCTCGGGAGAGGAATGGCGTGGCCGGAGGAGCTTCCGGAGACGAGGCGACAGCAAGGCGGCAGCGAGCTCACCGCGAGGTTTGGCTTTCTCTCGGCCGTGTCGACGGACTCACAGCGGTGCTGCTGTCGGAGTGGCCCGTCTCTTTCGGCTTGACCTAAGTACTAGTCTTAATGGGAAAGGCCTGTATCCTCATTATGGCATAACCCTTTTGACTAGGAACAAGTTC